>CANNZV010006880.1:0-14502 GCA_947561585.1 Caprella mutica | reverse complement strand
CCAGTGCTCGGGTGGTAGCGCAAAGCATAGCCACCCTGTGCTCTTCAGCGCTTCTTTGCGCCGCACTCAAGCCAGGATCCTCCGGCCGCAACGAAAGCACTAAGAATAGATTGGAAATTGAAGAGATTAAAAATGCCACGGAATTTCCTTAGGGTTTAGAAAATAATGCGGCGCAGGGTTTGTGTATTGTATCATACCGGTAACGTTTCTAGAATATTTATGCCTATTGCTATTTTTAGTTTTTTATGTTACTTTACCGATCTACCTTTCAAGGTTAGTTTTGTACAGCACTGAAGCATAATCCGTATCTGGTCGCTTGGATTATGTGGAGCTAGTAGCGAACCCACGGCCGAACAACCCTTCCTTACGAATCGTCACCGATTCACCAATGAAGTGGTTAGCCATTACGATTAACTACTTGAGTTGGTGAACTTTGACAAACGAGATGCACCCCAGTCTGACTGGCGGAGCAACAAGCGCATGAGGATTCAATCCTGATGTGTTTTTTGCTCTACCAGTTAGCACTACCCGCACCCACCCACCAGCACGGAGGCACACCCATGCAAGACACTGAAGCAAATAAAGCGAACAGAAAACCAAGGCTTGGCTGGCTGATATTAGTAGCGATATTTATAGCAACTATTTCACCCCTCCTCATTAGCACAGAGGCAGCTAGTGCCGAAGCCAATCGGAACTGCCTACAGCCCAATGTCCACTTCTTGAGCGGAGAAGGACACTGGTCATGGCCAGAAGCAATCACCGGCCCCTCGGAAGTAGACGTTGAGTTCTACACCAGTGACAACAGACACCCCGAAACTCGTCCAGGACAGACATACCAGAAGGGTGAAAGAGCCGGGCTGAACGCCAATGAAGTACACGTTGCAAGCAGCACAGAGCTACCTGACGGCGCAACTGCATCTGGCTCCGGCTCATGGAAAACTACTCTCGGGGAAGGCGAAACACTCAACTTGAGCTTCTTCCATGACCGGGATAGCGGCAACAGCGTTGATTCGCTCGACCTAGTGCAAGTGTGCGTGACGATCACTCCGATCACCCCAACCACCACAACCAGCACGAGCAGCACGAGCACCACAACCAGCACGAGTACGCCGAGCACCACATCAACCACAGAGGGAGATAAGCCAACCACTACGGACACCACCGCTGCGCCCACAAGCGCCCCGACCACGTCCGAAATACCGAAAACCACTCCCCCTACAACGGCGCCACCGATTATTTCGACAACCATCATTGGCACCGGATCGACACCTGAGACGACGGACGCACCATTACCGGTTATCGAATCACCACCAGAGCAAACGACGGAACTCGTCTATGTTTGCCCCGGTAACACAGCTGCACCCGTGAAGATTTCCGCAGGTGAAGCTGCAGCCGCTGGACTCGACGATGTCGGGCTCGATGGCCGCTGCCTAGCTGTTACTGGCTCCAGTATCTTTCGGACTCTGCTGGTCGCATCTATACTCATTGCATTAGGCCTACTGCTTATTGTGATGGCCTTCTTGCTAAGGAGAAGTGATCGGCTAGCCATTACGTAATCCTAGGTATGGGTGTTGTGTGAGCACTCGACCAGAGGCATGTGGCTTATGCCGCATCTCCTCTGGTCGAGCAGGGAGCGATTTTGTAGGCTCTTCGCTTACTCCCTAATCGCCCCGTAGTATCTCGTTTGTCCTTTCCCTTGCCTGTTTTGCCCGCAAGACACCCAAGGAAAAGAAAGCATAAGCAAATTTGTTTGTATATATGTCAAAATTGTTATATTGGGCTTGACTTTTTAAAGCTTTAGTGCTAAAGTATTTACATCATCGTTTTGCGGCGTGTGAGGTGGACAACCACAACAGAAGAGATAATCTATAGCAGATAATCTTGGAAGCCGAATCAGGATGGGGACCTAACCAGAACTATGTGAAAGCTCGTGTTAGCACAAATGGTGTTACCGAGCTTTTTGACATAGCTTATGGCCCTCACACATCAGGCCTGCGTGACGAACGCATGTATCGTATTGATACGCTTAGGGAAAAATCCTTAGGGTCAAGTAAAATGATTGAGCGCGTTTTTGACGCAAATTCACATGTAAATCCATAGACAATAACCAAGTCACTTCAGTACTTTGGGCTACTTCATTGCAGCCCAAGCACTCTACTCTTTCTTTGCATAATGAGAGCAGAGCGGTCGCCAAGCTGCAACCGGTATGGAGATTTTATTTTTTATAAGACTCCTGAACTCTGAGCTACACTCCGTCATACGAGTTGAGCTCCAGTTCACATGCCGCAAGTATCGGTAAGCTCAGGTTGGCACCACTCTGCTCTCACATGAGCTCTTTGCTTATTAAAAAGTAAATTGAGCGTGATTGAGCAGAAGTATAAGCGTTTTTGCCTTCTTATAGACTTTGGAGCAATCCGAATCCATAAAAAGACATGCTTAATGCACTAAAGTACTGTACGCATTCATCTGCTTAGCGCAGAAGAACGCTATAAGTGACAAAGATATTACACACACCAGAAACTACTTTCTACTTGTTTGAAGGATTTCCAAGGGTGATGTTGTGGTTCGTGAGGCACCCACCTGCTTCATGGCTACTACTTCACCCTTGGAAGGGTACGTTATGCATTTCCATCATTAGGAAATGTTGACACCTGCCCTTCGAGGGGCGCCAAGGGTGTTCGGACAATCCTGTCCAGCACCACAACACACAGCGCCCTTTGGGGCAGAAAGGTGAGTCACAGTGACCACCAACGAGCACATCGAACAGCACATCACATCCGGACTCCTTGATGAGGTCAAGGCCATCGCAGAGGCGAGAATCCAGGCAGAAGATGCAGCAAGGATCGCAGAGGCAGCAGCAAAGGCTGAGGCTGAGGCTGAGGCAGCAAGGATCGCAGGGCTGGATTCAGAAATGGAGGAAGCGACCATCGAGATGGCTGAATACGTGCTTCGGCACGGCAGGATGCCGGAACCCGGTATCGACCAACATGAGCTCCATGAGCTCATTGACGTCAAGGCAGGGCTCGAAAGGCAACTATACGCTGCTCATCAGACCATCAAGGCCATGGAGGATGATACAAAAGACCATCTCAATATGGTTGAGGAGCTCAAGCAATGTGCTGGAGAACAAGACCAAGAGATTGCCATCTTGCAGGAGCAAGTTCAGAAGTTGCAGGAGGCGCTCTCAAGAAATGAAGAGGTACGCAAAGAAGCGGAGACCGAACCGCCAAAGAGCGCGGACCACGAAACACCAGCACCGCCCCTCTGGGCAGATCAATACGTCGAGGGCAACCAAGACGACACCGTTCACACCCCGGTCACCGAGCCGGATCCATCCACCCAACCGTCCGGAGACCGCATGCGGTCCATCCGCGACGCGCTCCAAGGCAAGTAGGAGAAATATGTTTACCATAATCGCAGTACTGGCAAGTCTCTTCCTGGTAATCCAAGGCGCTCGCTCGCTTTGGAACGGCAACAATGCCGGGGCAATACTCATCGGATCTGGTATCCTCGCACTCTTCGGAGTGTCGATGCTACTGGTATTCGGAGGGAGCGCACCCACCACCCTTGCGGAAGAAGTCTCCTTGACGCAGTCGGATGACACCGACTACGCCACCCAGGCTGATTTCAGCGCACTGGAAGCGCGAGTGAAAGAGAACGAGGGCAACATTGCCTCGCTCGACACCCGCCTGACAGCTGCGGAAGCAGGCATCGTCGGAATCCAGGAAGCCATCGAGCTTGCCGAGGAGCAGAACTTCTCTCAAGAGGAGTTCGACGCTCTCAAGGCACTACTCGATGGTGACCCGTCGCAATTGGACGGTCTGGAAGCTGACGAAGTTGCGGAGGTGCAGGATGTGGCCGCGGAAGCAGCTGACGACGATGGCATTCGCCCCGTCAACAGCATTGCAACGCGCCCATCAATCTTGGCAGGCCTCACTGCTGAGTTCGGCAAGGCCACCTGCATCGAAATCGTCGAAGCAGCAAACGACAGCGGCCTCAACGGCGAAGAACTCCAAGAGTTTTTGGAGGGATTCGGCGAGGAAGTTGTCGTGGCCTGCGTAGAGGAGTTTAGTGCAGTTTTGACTCTCGACGGTGGCTTCATTGCCGCTGACGAGCTCATTAAAATCGTCGTTGACTCGGGCTACAACAGCCTTGTTGATGTAGATTGGGCCCCGCTTGAGACGACAGAACGCATCAGCAACGACATGACTGTCGCTGAGCGTGAGGAAATCCAAGTGGAACTTGGCCTTCACTTCTTCGAGAACCGCAAGGATCTCGAATCTGCACTTGAGTGGCTAGACACCATTCGAGGCAGTTCGCACCTCTCGTGCTTCATCGGCGAGAAGGAGACGCAGTTCTTCGCGGAAGACAAGGTGACGATCAAGTTCACCGATGTCAATCGGAGCTGCTTGCAGGACATTGTCCTCGTCAACGAGTACGAAATCGCCATTCCAGAGGGGGCAATCCTCCTCAACGGCGACATCGTCGAAGAGAAGGGTACGGTCATCACCGTATCTTCTGCTCGTCGCCTTCTGTGCGGGTTTCAACGTCTCACCGACGCTGAGGAGCCGCCGCCTGGTGAACCGAAGGATCCCAAGGATCCCGATGATCCGAACGACATCGTGTGCCGAGACAAGGTCATCGTGATCATCCCGGCTGGTGAAGACCGCCAAGATGGTGACACCACTCCGGTGGACGGGCTCTGCAAGCCTTATGTTGACCCCGATGTCGACGACGTCGTCGATCACCCCGGTGACCCCGACACAGTCGGTGACGGCGTATGCGATAGCCATTCGGCTGCCGTTGATCGCCCAGCCGATTGCGACGACACTGGCTTCGGCGACGGCGACATCGAGGGCGACTTCACAGAGGAAGAGCAGGCGGTCACAGACCTCTGCCCTGGCCTTGTCGGCGTTCAGACCACATGGGCTGAAGTCACCGCTGACGGTTGGGTTCGTATCGGCTCCGGTTGCTACAACCCCGATGACACCGGCGATGCCGAAACCATCGTCCCTGACGGAAGCGGTAACACGGTCGAAGAGACCATCGCTGCAGTCGAGGACACGGAAGATTCGGTTGGCGCCGAAGACAACGACGCCACATTCGTGGACGACGATGGGCAAGTTGCCATTATCGAAAACGAAGAACCTTCCGACGGCCACATCGACCCCGTCATCATCGACGACTGACCACCCCCTGTGTACGCCCTCCAGCGTACACCCCCGTAGCAATACGGAGTCCATAGGGAGACGGTCAATCGTCACGTTTGTAATATCTTTTCTCCCCTTCCAGGGAGACCACACACGCGTTCGTAACCTATAGCAGGAACGAATACCGTGCAGTAGCACTAGTGTATTGGGCGCCTCAGAAACGCTAAAGGTCCTGGCATCGCCAGTTCGACCTTCAGGGTACTAAGTTCAAGCAACGAGATCGATCCTTTCCGGATCACCACATCTCCCCGCTTAACTTAGTACCCTGCAATAACACCCCACATCCAAAAGATATCTTTTGGGAGTACTGATGTGACTTGGTTGCAACCGCCAAATATATGTTTGGCACTATGAATTTACTACGAACACCTGCGTCACGAGCGTTTTTGCTCAATTGTGATATGCACATTAACAAACTGGTACCCTTTTTGAAATTTTTCAAAAAGATTAGATCTGTTAAAAGATCATAATAAAGATGTTTTTTAATGTGCAAATCACGCCTCATTCAAGAGGCATTAACTAATAAGGAGAACAGCATGGATGCAATTTCTAGCTATCTAGCATATGTTCCTAAGCGAGTAGCAGCATTGATTGCTATTTCGCTTGCGATCGTTATACCTGCCGTGACATTCGCCGGTTTCGGTCCAGAACGACCAACATTTACCGTTGATAGTCCTGCAGGATATGTAACGTTCAACTCCATTACAGACAACCCGTCTTACGGCGACGAACGTTCATTCTTCGATGTTAAGAAGTATGTCGATGGCGACACTTCTACCGTCGAAGCAAATTTCAAAGACAATGGCTTCAATAACCGTCTTCAAGTTGAAGATGGCGACGTAGTCATGTTCCGTGCCTACGTGCACAACAACGCGGCTTCAAGCCTCAACGCTTCTGGCGAAGGTATTGCTCATAACACTACGTTCCAGGCGCACATCCCGAGTGGCCAGGCTTCAGCTATGCGCTCAACCGGCTATATTGCCGCTGACAACGCACAGCCACAGAGTGTTTCTGACACTGCTGACCTGTTTGCTGACACCCCATTCAGCCTAGAATTCCTACCGGGTTCTGCGAGTTACTACAACCGTACGTTCCCGTCTGGTACACAAATTTCTGACACTGTTGCAACCACTGGTGTTGCTCTTGGTCAGGAACAACTTAATGGTGACTTTCCTGGTTGTTTCGACGAAGCTGGGTATGTAACCTACTTTGTTCGTGTAAACATGGAAAACTACGAAGTTGACAAGCAGGTACGAATTAGCGGCGAAGGCGCTGAGTTTACTGAATCAGTAGATGCAGAAGCTGGCGACACCGTTCAGTACCGACTTGAGTTCAATAACGATTCAGCAAAGAGCGTTGAAGACGTAATCATTGGTGACAACCTTCCTGAAGGCTTAACTTATGTTGACGGATCAACAAAGCTTTACAACGCAAACCACCCGAGTGGTGTTGCAATCACCAACGACAACATCGTTTCTGGCGGTATTAACGTTGGTGCATATACTCCAGGTTCAAACGCAGTGGTGACCATTAAGGCTACTGTTCCTGCGGAAACTGACCTAGAGTGTGGACCTAATACATTCGTAAACCAACTTGTTGTTAATTCAAATGGACTTGTCCAAACTGATATTGCAACAGTTAATGTTGAGCGAACCTGTGAAGAAGAACCAGACCCACAAACACTTACTTGTGATGCACTTACTGCATCACCAGTAACATTGCTTGCTGGCGAAAGTACTACTTTCAACACTACAGCGACAGTAACAAACGGCGCGGTTATTTCAGACTACAGCTACAACTACGGTGACGGCTCAACTGAAACAACTGGCGCTTCTACTGCTCACACCTACGCTACTGCTGGTACATACGATGCATCAGTTGCAGTAAACGGTACGGTAGACAGCATTGAAAAGACTGCAACTAGCGCAAGCTGTGCGGTAACTATCACTGTTGAAGAAGAACAAGAAGATCCTGTGTATACATGTGATGCACTCCGAGCTTCTAGCACCCTCATCCAAACTGGCGGCAGCATTGATTTCTCTGTAGAAACAACTGCTACCCCATCAGACCGAGCAACCGCCGACTCATACAACCTTGCTATCAACGGCACTCCACTTACAACAAGTGCAAGTGCTGACGGTACACAAACTGTAACGTTTGATAACGCAGGAGTATACGATATTGCTGCTACCGTAACCTTCACCGTAGATGGCGCTACGCAAACTGCGACTAGCCCAGCTTGTGAAGTTAACGTAGAAGTTCAGGACGAAACACTAACCCCTGTGTACGAATGTAACGCTTTGGTTAAGTCTGGTTCCGACAACATCTTCAAGCTTGCAGCAACTGCAACAGCTAAAGATGGTGCGATTGTAACTAAGTACGACTTCAATTACGGTGACGGCTCAACTGAGACAATCGTAACTGATGCACTTTTCGCTGAAACTCCTGACCACACTTACGCCCCTGGTAACTATACTGCTTCTGTAGTTATTACTTTCGACGTAAACGGTGCGACTGAGACGAACACGAACGGCCCTTGTATAGAGACAATTACTGTTGAAGAAGAAACAGTAGATCCAATTTACGAATGTGTTGCCCTTACTGCTGACAAGACTTCAATTCTTGCTGGCGAATCAGTAACATATACCGCTTCAGCTCGTGCTGAAAACGGTGCTACAATCAACAGCTACGTAATCACTTATGGTGACGGCGAAACTGAAACAATTGAAACAGGTGCAACATCAGCAACTGCAACTCACACTTATGCAACCGCAGGCAAGTATGCTGCTGGCTTGCAAGTAAACTTTACCGTTAACGGCGAAGTTGAGACTGCAACAGACAACGCATGTGTAACAATGATTGAAGTAAATGAAGAAGAGCAGCCGGAAGACCCAGTTTACGAGTGTGTAGCTATCAACGCTAACCAGCTTGCAAACGTTCTTTCAGCTCGAGTAATGCTTACTGTATATGCCGACAATGGCGCTGCAGCAAGCATGGTTTCTATCGACTTCGGTGACGACACTGCCCCTTTTGTAACCAACAACTTTGTTGATGGCAACAAGGGTAACCAGAAAGTTACCGCAGACCACGAATACGCTGAAGCTGGCGAGTACACTATCACCGCTACTGCTACATTCGAAATCGATGGCAATGAAAAGACTTCTGAAAATCGTATCTGCCTAACACAGGTATCGATCGAAGAAGAAACTGAAGTTTGTGAGTTCAACCCTGAGTTGACTCCAAATGACCCGAACTGTAAGGAAGACGAAGTTTGTGAACACGATGCGTCACTCACTCCGAACGATCCTAACTGTAAGGAAAACGAAGATACTGAAACTCCATCTGTGTTACCTAACACTGGTGCGGGCTCACTACTCTTCGGCATCTTTGGTACCAGCGCGCTCGGAACTATGATCCGAAGCTGGGTTGCAAGTCGACGTTCTTTGAACGACGCACTTCGTAGCTAAACCACCTTCACTACCCTATCTCTGCTTGTGGAATTTGCCGCAAGCAGAGTGTAGGGAAAAACTCATAGACTGACCGCTCATAAGCCGCTTTATGTGCTTCGTACACATAGCAGTGGTATCAGCAAAAAGCCCCGATTTCTTTATTGAAACGGGGCTTTTTGTATTTACTTATATGATTTGACACGACACGCTCATGGTTGCACAGTATTATTTTCTATGGTAAAAACAGGTCTAGCGTTTATTGCCTGGAGGCAGAACGATTAATGTAACCTGGAGGTTCCCCATGTTCAAAAGCCTAATATTACTCAATAAAGCCGGCTTCGTGCTTGCAGCTGCAACAATCGCATTGACAGCATTTGCATACCAGCCAGCCAGCGAAATTTTTTCTACGAACAGCGGGCAAAGCTGTAGAGTTGGTGGTTCGGGACGAATTACCGCAAGCTCAAATACAACAATTTTTGGAAACCGACAACCGCGATCAGTAGGACCGTTAAACGTAAGCATCCCCGCTGGCGAATACAATGTTTTCTGGCAATCTTATGACGCGCACTCAATTCACGGCGGCCAAGGCCAGACGAAAGAACAATGGGTTATCGAAGGAAGCAAAAATGGATCTGTAAAATGGATTTCAATTGCAACACCAGACCTTCCTGGCAACAAAGATGTGAACAGTGGCCTCCTCCAGGCAAAAGTACAAATCCCTGCACTAGACAGCATTGTTTTGCGACATGCCGCTAATGCTGGCACCGAATCAATCGTGCCTGTTTGTGCATCTTTTGAAAAAATTACGCAGCCACCAACACCGGTAGCCTGCGTACTTCCGGCCGCAGATGGCCGTATTGTTAACGGCAAAAACACCGTACTTCTTGCGAACAGCCAACGACAGGTTGGTCCATTCAACGTCAATCTTGCAGCCGGCAAGTACGATGTTTCATGGCAGTCATACGACGCTCACTCAGTTCATGGTGGCCTAAACCAAACTCAGGAACAGTGGCAAGTAGTCTATCTGAAGAATGGCTCGGAAGTTGCTGCATCAGGCGCAACTAAGGACCTCCCCGAAGCACTCGATACAAATTCAGGCACGTTCCCAAGCCAAGTAATTCCGATGGCCGACCAAGTAATCTTCCGGCATACCGCTCCGGCATCTGCGGGCGCACAGTCAATCATCCCGACATGCGTGAGTTTTGAGCGAGCACCAGACCCAGTTGTTACCTGTGACGCAATTACCGCTGCGAAGCTTTCTCGAGCTGCATTCAAATTTACAGCAAGCGCAACCGCAAGCAACGGCGCAACCATCACTGGCTACAGCTTTAACTTCGGCGACGGAACAACCTCTAATAGCGTTAGCGGTATAGTTGAACACACATACACCACCCCTGGTACATACGACATAACTGCAACTGCACAAAGCTTGACCGGATCTGTATCCAGCGAGCAATGTACAACCAGAGTTACCGTTGATGAGCCCGAAAAGATTATCGATCTAGAACTTAAGAAACTCGTAGCCGTTAACGGCGGCGTGGCAGTTGAAGCAGACACTGAAACATCGGCTCCTTCGGCATTCGTAGGCGACACAATTACCTGGACAATCAAGCTTACCAACAGGGGTCCAGACACAGCAACGGGCGTTCGTGTAAGCGACGCAGTACCGAGTGCATTCAGCGTTACCGCCACCAGCCCTAACACCGGTTCGGTAAGCGGCACCGACTGGAATGTTGGCTCACTAAACGCGAATTCTTCCGCAACGCTAACCATTACCTCTACCGCAAACGAGCTTGGCTCATTCGTGAACAATGCACAGGTTGCAGCAGCAAACGAACGAGACATCGACTCAACACCAAACAACGGTTTCATCGGCGAAGACGACGATAACCCTGCAAACGTAACCGTTGTTAATCGCCCCCCAAGCACAGCTACACTCGGCGACCGAGTATGGAATGACCTTAACGGTAACGGCAAACAGGATGCCGATGAACCGGGTGTATCTGATGTAACGGTAATCTTACAGAACGAAGATGGCAACGAAGTTAAGCGAACAACCACTAACGCAAACGGCGAGTACCTATTCGAAGACCTCGCACCAGGCAAGTACAAAGTTACATTCGTGAGTCCAGATGGATTTAATTTCACCGCAGCAAACGAAGGTAACGATGAGCAAGACAGTGACGCAAACCAGACCACCGGTATGACGCAAGTTGTTATGCTTAACGCTGGCGACGATAACCGAACCGTTGATGCCGGACTCGTGGTTCCACCCCAGTTATCGGCACTCGGTAATCGAGTATGGATCGACGCGAACGAAAACGGCCAGCAAGACAGCGACGAAGCAAATCTAAGCGGTGTGCGAGTAGAGCTAATTAACGCAGATGGCGAGGTTGTTAAGACTCAGTTTACCGGCACTAACGGTGAATATCTCTTCACAAACCTTGAGCCCGGAAAATACACAGTTGTGTTTACATCTCCAAACGGCTACACATTCACTGCCGCGAACAACGGTAACGACACTTCAGACAGCGACGCGAACGAAGCCACTGGTGTATCGCAAGAAGTAACGCTCACCCCTGGTGAAACCAACCTTACGATCGATGCCGGAGTTGTACCAATTCCAGCTCCTGTGCTCACCTGCGACGCAATTCAGGTTGCAACAGTTGACCAACGAAGCTATACCGTAAACGCAAGCTTCACCGTCGAAAACACTACAGTGCTAAACTATGTTTTCACAGTATTCAGCAGGAGCGGAGTACGAGCTCAACCTTCAAACGAACCTGCATTTGGCTTCGTTATTACTGAGCCTGGCAACCACGTTGTTACTGCTCAAGTGCGAACTGAAGCTGGAATTAGCGACATTCGTGACTGCCAGTTCAACATCACTGTGCAGCCACAGATTGACCTAGAACTTGTTAAAACCGTCTCATTCGGCGACAGCGCCGGCTTCGTGGAGGCGGACACAGCCGACACAGCACCAACTGGGGTTGTCAACACTGATGCGTCATGGACTGTAACCGTTGTAAATAATGGCCCCGACGCCGCAACTGGCGTCGTGGTAAGTGACCTTGTTCCAAGCGAAGTAAGCTACGTAACTCATGCTACTGCAAAGGGTAATTTCAACACTGCAGACGCAACGTGGAGCATAGGCTCACTTGCAAATGGCGAAAGCGCAAGCCTCACACTCGTAACTACTGTTGACGAGGAAGGAACTATCGTAAACTGGGCAGGCGTAACCGCTGCGAACGAACCGGACACAGACTCCACCCCGACCGACGCAATCGACGGCAACGAAGACGACGAAAATCCTGCGTATATCGAGAGCATCGCCCCTGAAACGGCAAGCCTCGGCGACATCGTATGGATTGACGCTAACAAAAACGGCATCCAAGACGCAGGCGAAAACGGTATCGACGGTGTGGTTGTTATATTGCAGCGACCTGACGGAACCGAAGTAACACGAACCACCACTGCCAACGGTGGCAAGTACCTCTTCACCGACCTAGAGGCGGGTAAATACAAAGTGACATTCGAACTTCCTGAAGGTTTCGAGTTCACTACCGCTAACCAAGGTGAAAACGACGAGAACGACAGCGATGCAGGCGAGATAACTGGCATGAGCCAAGTTGTCACTCTCGCGCCTGGCGACAGCAACGTGACTATCGACGCAGGTGTTACACCGATCGAAACAAGCGAACCTATTGCCCGCTGCGTTGCCCTCAACGTTGTGAGGCTCACGCTCAGCAAGTACCAGTTTGAAGTGGCAACCCTTACGCAGGACTCTTCGGTTATAAGCTATACGTTCAGCATAAACAACGAAATTGTGAAGACCGGCACAGACGCAACAATGGAGTTTGAAGCAATAAAACCTGGTACCTATGAAGTTGATGCAGCCGTAACCTTCAGCGTTAACGACGAAGAAGTTACACGAAACTGCCCAGACACTAAAATCGTCATTGACGAGCCAACAACACCAAATCCACCGCAGGTTATTGGCGGACAGCCCCTAACCCCAGCAGTGCTTCCGAGCACTGGACCGGGAACGGTATTTAGCGCACTTGGCGCAGGACTTACAGTTTTCGCAGCACACGCATGGATCGTGAGCCGACGAAACCTCATCAACAGCATCCGCTCATAGCACGGAAACTGCCCTGATAAATCTGAACCCCTTCGCGCCAGTGAGGGGGTTCTTGTATACTAGCAACTAGCAACCCCTGACTAACGAAAGGACACCCCTATGTCTAGGAAATCTAATGCAACCAAGAAGAAGCGCAACAAAAGATACACCGGCGAAGACGCAGCAACCACAACAACCTCCAAAGTAACTCGCATCACTGCCACCAAGAAAAACCCATTGCAGCAGTTCTGGGCCGATCGAAAAACCACAATCCTCACTTATAGCGGCTTTGCTATCTTATTGGGGCTCTTTCTGGGGGCTGCTTATGGGGTGTTTGCTTTAGTTAGTTGGGTTTTGTAGTGTGATTTTCTACACTGCATGGATCGCGTTTGTTCTAACTACCACTCTAAATGTACTTTTGATCCAGCTACTTGTAAGAAATAGAACGACTATATCATCATATTTATTCGCACTAACACTTGCCCTAATTTGTTTTTGGAATCTCGATTACCTAATTACCTCGTTTTCAAGATCTTTAGTATTGATCGAGTTCAGTGATAGCTATCTATTCCTCTCGGCGCCACTCTTAATCTATATCATCTTCATGTTTATCACTTCGCTACGAAGAAGTGTAGCGATAAAAAACCCCTATATCCTTATCCCTTCTATTCTTGCATTACTGAATCTTGCTGCGCTAGTGACGTGGGAAGATTATGTGGTATCAGAACTTATCATCAGTGAAGGTTTTAAGCAAAATGAATTTATTATTGGGGGTGAGGGTAAGTTTATTTTCAGCGGATATTTTCTTGTAATGATTGTCTATATCTCTCACACGTTCTTCAGTATGATTCGAAAGTATACGAATAACACACCTACTTTCAAGCATACAATCAGTATGATTGTTGTCGCTTCTATGCTAACCCTTGTAACAAATTTATTGCTGCCTATTGCCCTCGATATTAATCAATTTACTGTAGTTGGCCATATCTTAACGGGTGTATTCTCAATTTCAGGAATCCTACTAATCACTAGGGGTAAATTAACTACACTTGGACCAGAAATTACCCGCTATCTCGCCTATTCGATTGTCGCCACGATACTTATCGTCTCTTACTTAACCTTAAGTACTGCATTATTATCGAGCATTGCTGACGACCTACCTCAGAGTGCTCGAAATCTTCTTCTTGCAGCCACGTCCCTACTATTGGGTGTTTCTACAAAATGGTTAAAGTCTGCGATTGATCGAATCACGTATTCTCTCTTTTTTAATCAGGACTACTCTGAAGATTCTGTCTACAATCTGGTTAGCCTCGCTAGCGTCTCGACAACAGACATAAACACGTTAAAGCCCCAAGTAGAGATGATTCTAGGAAAGACCCCTGGGTGCGTAGTGAAAATTGGACCGAAGAAGAAAGTTAAGAAAAACACCTCACTGATATATGAGATAGAAGCAGACTCAGGGCATGCGGTGAACTGCATAGCTTTTGGGCCAAAGAAAAATGGATATAAATACACGACAAAGGATATCTCATTGATAAGCAAGATTATCCCCGTTATCTCTTTGGCGTATAGAAACGGACGAAAAGTAGAGGAGATAAATAGGATGAACTCTAGACTTTCAAGTGACATAGAAAAAGCTACAGCCAAGCTAAAAAGAGTCAATACCGAGTTAACTTTACTCGATGAAGCCAAAGACACCTTTATTCAAGTAGTAACTCATCAG
>CANNZV010006879.1:0-14505 GCA_947561585.1 Caprella mutica | reverse complement strand
CGACGGGCTGATCAAAGGCTTTGTTGCCTTGGATTGGGTGCAGGCCATTACCGGGTTTCTGCGCGCGTTCCTGAACGTCAAAGTGCTGATCCCGTTCCGCAACTTCTTGTTGTCGATCCCGACGCCTGCGCTGATCCTGCTGATCACCGCCTTTGCGCTGTGGCTGGCCGGGCCACGTCAGGCGCGCAATGCGCTAATTTTCTTTGGTCTGGTTGCACTGTCGGGCTGGTGGGATCGCTCTGTGATCACGCTTTATTCGGTGATCTCAGCGGTGGTGCTGGCGATGATCCTGGGCCTGCCTTTGGCGATTGCTGCCGCGCGCAGTGAAAAGTGGTCGCATCGCATGTTGCTGGTCTGTGATACCGCGCAGACTTTCCCCAGCTTTGTCTATTTGCTGCCCGCGATTATGCTCTTTGGCATCACGGACATTGCGGTGATCTTCTCCATCCTGATCTTTTCTATGGTGCCATTGGTGCGCTACACGATTGAGGGGTTGCGCACTGTGCCGTCAGAGATGATCGAGGCGGCGGATATGGCCGGGGCCAGCCGTTGGCAAAAGCTGCGTCATGTGCAGCTGCCGCTGGCACTGCCCACCATGGCCGTTGGGTTCAATCAGGCGATCATGTTTGCCTTCTTTATGGTGATCATCGCGGCCTTTATCGGCACGCAGGATCTGGGTCAGGAACTGCAGCGCACGCTGGCGGGTACGGATCTGGGCAAGAACTTTGTGCTGGGGGCCTGTGTGGCGCTGATGGCGCTGACCTTTGATATGACCATTCTGAAATGGGCCAATGACCGCAAAAAGATTTTGGGCTTGGAGAGCTAGGCACAATCGCCACGGCCTGATCGTGCTGCACCAGTGGGATTGAGTTTAGGGGAAGGGTGAAAAGGAGCGGTCGAGCTTCCCCTTCACCCTTCCAATAAACTCATCCAACCTCAATTCAGCAGAACAGGCAGTTGTGTGATCCCGTGAAACCCAAAACCCTGCCAGGTCACAGCCTCAGGGTCGGGCAGGGACATATTTGGAAAGCGCTCAAACAGCAGGGGCAGCATGATCTGCCCCACCGCCCGGCGCGCCACATGGGTGCCTTGGCAGAAATGCGGCCCATTGCCAAAGGCCTGATGTGGTTGCTTTTCGCGGTAGACGTCAAAGGCTTCGGGGTTGTCGTAGATGTCTTCATCGCGGTTTGCGCTGGCTTGCGCTGTCATCACCGTGTCGCCTTTAGGGATCAGAAATCCGCGTATTTCCGTGTCTTCCTTGACCAGCCGGGACGAGACGGAGATCGGTGCGACCCAACGAATACCTTCTTCGAAGGCGCGCACCCAGTCGTCATTGCGTTTCACCTCGGCCAGTTGATCAGGATTGCTGAGCAGCCCGTAGACAATCGTGTTCAGCGCATCGCGGGGTTCATTGATGCCCCCGCCAATGGCGATCTTGATGTTGGAATACATTTGCGCGCGTTCAATGGGGTCTTCGGCGTTCAGCATGACCGACAGCGCCGTGTTGTCCGGGTTGGCGAGATAGTGATCCGACATGCGGTCCATCAAGACGTTCATTTCCAAATGTGCGGCATCTGTGGCGGCAAAAGGGGGCGTCTGCCCAGCCGAAATTGCCTGCGCCATCAATCAGGGTTTGCGACCAGCGTTGCAGGTCCGCATCTGACGCATCTTCCAACCCCAGCAGCACCGCCAGCCCACGCGCGGCGTAGGGGCCTGAGAGGGCCGGAAAAAGGTCCACGACCTCTCCCTTGGGTAGGCGCGCGACGTAGTCTTTGGCGATCGCCTCGTAACGCGGCATCCATTCCTTGGTGATCACGGATGGGGCAAAGGCTGGCGCCATGGCCATACGCTCGCGTCGGTGGGCCTCCCCATCTTTGCGCATCAGGGTATGGGCCTGAAAGGCGCGTTTCATGGGGGTGTTGGGATCGTCCGAGCTGAAAATCTCAGGTGTGTCTTTGACATACCGTGTATCCGCCGCCTTGGTCAGCAAGGTGCGGCCCAGAGATTTGACCCGCAACACCGGGGCCACAGCGCGCAGGCGTTGGTAGATCGGGAAAGGATCGCGATCAAAGGCGGAGAGAGTCAGGGTTTCATCAAGGGGGGCGAAATTGCTCATGCGGTATCTTCCTTCAGTTCAAGCGCCATTGGCAAGCGTCTTGCAGCCTCGCAGGACAATCGAAGATTGCTTCGGCAAAAAGAACCTGACCAACGCCACGATTTCCTGTTGTCCCCTCACATTTCCCAAGTAACATTGGACTTGGATGTAAAACTATGCAAATTCATACATTCTAATAGGGAGAACCAACATGAAAAAGATGACAAGCAGCACAACCGCGCTTGCCCTGGTCTTTGCCGCAACGACGGCCTCTGCTGAGACCACGCTGACCGTTTCCTCATGGGCCGGTCCGAACCACTCCATGAACTCAGTCACCTTTCCATATATCGCCAAAACGCTTGAGGAATGCTCGGGCGGGGATCTGAAGGTAAAGGTGGAATATGGCCTGGCACCGCCACCTGCACAGTATGACACCGTGCGTGACGGCGTGGCGGATATGACTTGGATCGTACACGGTTACACACCCGGCAAATTCGTGACCACCAAGCTGGCCGAACTACCCGGTGTGCCCGGCAATGCGGAACAGATTTCTGTGGCCTACCAGATGACTCACGAGAAATTCCTGGCCGCCGCTGGCGAAGCCAAAGGCGTTGAGGTTCTGACCAATTTCGTGCATGGCCCCGGACTGTTGAACACCACAAAAGAGCTGGCAGACGGCTACAAGAGCATCGACGGTATGAAGCTGCGCGTTGGTGGTGGTGTGGCCAACCAAGTGGGTACGGCTCTGGGTGTGGCAGGCGTGAATGTGCCAGCCCCTGCGGTTTATGAAACCATCGCATCGGGCGTGGCAGACGGCGTGTTTTTCCCAGCCGAAACCATGTTCGCCTTCAAGATCGCGGAACTGGCGAAGTACAGCTATGTGAACCCGGACGGCATGTATACGACCTCCTTCGGATTGCTGATGAACTCTGACACCTACGATGGGTTGTCTGATGCCAACCGCAAGTGCGTGGATGACATGCGCGGCGTGGAACTGGCACGCACCATTGGTCAGCACTGGGATGCAGCGGATGACTTTGGCCGCAAGCAGGGTGTTGAGCAGTTTGGCCTCAACATCGTTGAGATGGACGCCGATCAGCGCGCCTACTTCAAGGACAAAACTTCGGGGATCGAGGCAGCTGTCCTGGAAGAAGTCGGCGCTAAAGGTGTTGATGCCGCAGCGGCCTTGGCGTTTCTGAAAGAGAACATCAAGTAAGCCACGATGCAGAGCATACTGAAAACAACAGAGAGGCTGGTGGGGAACGCCAGCCTCTTTTTCGCAAACGTCGCGGCCGTGATCCTGTTGGGTCTGGTGGCGGTAACTTGCATCGACGTGGTGGGGCGCTACTTCTTTTCCAGCCCGCTTGTTGGTGCTGTTGAGCTGGTGCGCATCTTTATGGCCTGCATCATCTTTTTCTCTTTTCCATTCATGTTCTTGCGCAATGATCACATCATCGTGGACCTGCTGCCGATCTTTCGGCGTGGGTGGATCGGTTGGGTGACGGCGGTGCTGTCCCTGCTGCTGACCATTCTGGTCGCCTGGAAGATCGGCGACCGCGTCTTTGACTATGCTGTGCGCGCGTTTGAGGACAATGACATGACCGAATACCTGTCCATTCCGCGCTGGCCGGTGGTGGGCTTTATCACGCTGTCGATTTTCACAGCGGCCTTCACAAGCTTTGTGCGTTTGCTGTCGATCCTTTCGACCCCCGGCAAACTGCCAGATGAGAGCCACGAGGAAGGCGTATGACCATTGCATTGATCGGCTTTGCCGCGGTTTTGCTG
This sequence comes from Caprella mutica, assembly GCA_947561585.1. Taxonomy (NCBI): domain Eukaryota; kingdom Metazoa; phylum Arthropoda; class Malacostraca; order Amphipoda; family Caprellidae; genus Caprella; species Caprella mutica. The sequence continues at coordinate 10,625 of CANNZV010006879.1, read as the reverse complement.
CTGGCCTTTATGCGTGTGCCATTGGGCATCGCGCTAGGGCTGGTGGGGTTTATCGGCTTTTCTGAGCTGTCGAGCTATCGCGCAGGCATGTCCAACGCGGCGCGCTTGGTGATTGATAGCGGGCAGTCCTATGGGCTGTCAGTGGTCCCGCTGTTTATCCTGATGGGTCTGATGGTGGATCGTGGCGGCATGGCGCGTGAGCTTTATCGGGCGGCCTATTCCTTCCTGGGGCACCGCAAGGGCGGCCTTGCTATGTCCACCATTGTGGCTTGTGGCATGTTTTCCGCCATCTGTGGGTCGTCGCTGGCAACAGCCGCGACCATGTCCAAGGTCTCCATGCCGGAAATGCGACGGTATAAATATCATGACAGCCTCGCCACGGCCTCTATTGCGGCGGGGGGGACGTTGGGGATCTTGATCCCGCCTTCGGTTATTCTGGTGATTTACGGGCTGATCACGAATGTGTCTGTGGGTAAGCTGTTCATTGCCGGCATTCTGCCGGGCATTGTAGGCGTGTTGTTCTATCTTGCAGCCGTGCTGTTTGTGGTCACGCGCAACCCCGTTGCGGGCCCTGCGGGAGAGCGTTCTGGCTGGGGCGAACGTCTGATTGCGTTGCGCGATGTCTGGGCGACTTTGGGTCTGTTTATCTTTGTCATTGGCGGCATCTACGTTGGGGCCTTCACCCCGACCGAGGCCGCAGGCATGGGGGCCGCAGGGGCCATCGCCATCGCCTATTTCCGGGGTGCGCTGACCTGGCGGGTGGTGATGGAGGTGGCGCGGGAAACCACGCTGACCACCGCCAAGCTGTTCATGGTGGTCTTTGGCGCAATGATTTTCTCCAACTTCGTCAATCGGGCAGGGCTGCCCGATGCCTTGCTGGGGATTGCGCAAGGCTTTGATTTCCCGCCCATGGGGGTGATCTTTGTCATCCTGCTGATCTATCTGGTGCTGGGCTGCGTGTTTGAGAGCCTCTCGATGATCCTGCTGACCGTGCCGATTTTTGCGCCACTGGTGCAGGGCTTGGGGTTTGATTTGATCTGGTTTGGCATTCTGGTGGTTGTCGCCACAGAGATCAGCCTGATCACGCCGCCCATTGGGATGAATGTCTTTGTGCTCAAAGGGGTGCTGAAGGACGTGAGCGTTGGCACGATCTTTAAGGGGGTCACGCCGTTCTGGGTCGCGGATATCTTCCGCATTATCCTGCTGGTGCTGGTGCCTGCGCTGTCGCTTTATCTACCGTCGATGATGACGTATTCGCATTGAGTGACAGGTGGAACAGCCCAAGGGCTGGCGCCACTGGTCCGGGCGTCAGCCTTCCTCAAACACCTTGCGTGCGGCGCGGAAGCATTCCAGCCCTTGCGGCACGCCGCAGTAGATCGCGATCACGTGGATAATGGCGCGGATTTCCTCTTTGGAGACGCCATTGGTGATGGCCCCGCGGCAGTGGATTTCCCATTCGTTCATCTTGCCCAGGGCGCCGATCATCGACAGGTTCATCATCGACCGTGTCTTTGCGTCAATCACATCGTCACCCCAGCCAAAGCCCCAGCACCAGGCGGTCATCGCCTCCTGAAAGGGCCGGGTGAAATCATCCGCCGCGGCAAGGTTCTTTTCGACGTATTCCGCGCCCAGCGTAGCTTTGCGCTGCTCTAGACCCTTAAGGAACAGATCTTCGTCAAATGTGCTCATGGACGGCTCCCTTAGCCCGGTGACATGCCGCGCAAGCGCTCAGAACGGCGGCGCAGCAGTTCCAGCGTGGTCAGCAGCAGGATGGAGATCACAACGAGGATGGTCGCAACCGCCAGAATGGTTGGGCTGATCTGTTCGCGCAGGCCCGTGAACATCTGCCAAGGCAGGGTTTTCTGACCTGCCGAGCCGACGAACAACACCACGACGACTTCGTCGAATGAAGTGATAAAGGCGAAGAGACCGCCCGAGATCACACCCGGCAGGATCAGCGGCATCTGCACCTTGAAGAAGGTGCGCACTGGGTCTGCGCCCATGTTCGCTGCTGCGCGTGTAAGGGAGTTGTCAAAGCCCACCAGCGTGGCAGTCACGGTGATGATCACAAACGGGATGCCAAGGGCCGCGTGGGCCAGCACGACGCCGATGTAGGTGCCTTGTAGGCCGATGCGGCTGTAGAAGAAGTACATGCCCGCAGCAGAGATGATCAGCGGCACAATCATGGGTGAGATCAAGATCGCCATGATTGCACGGCGGAAAGGTACGTGCGGTTGGCTCAGGCCGATGGCCGCTAGTGTGCCAAAGCTGACTGACAGCAGGGTCGCCATAGGCGCGATCTGGATCGAGTTGCGCACCGCGTTCTGCCAATCAGAATTGCTAAAGAAGTCGCGGTAGTGTTTCAGCGAATACCCTTCGGGATCAAACGCCAGCATTTTGGGCGTGAAGGTAAAGAAATCTTCGGCATTAAAGCTGAGCGGCATGACCACCAGAATGGGTGTGATCAGGAAGATAAAGATCGCCCCGGCAATCACGCGGAAAGCGTAGTGCCAAAGAGTTTGGCCGCGCGTGTAGTATGTCGGCACGCCGTCGCGGTAGCGCCGCTCAATCAGCCAAAACAATAGCCAGCCGATGATCCACCCAGCGACCAGACCAAGCACGCCATATGCGACGCCAGCAGTGGCAAAGCCGATGAGGCCCAGCAAGGCTGCCCCAATCCAGGGCGCTGCGCGGGAAATGGTTGAACGTGTGGCCATATCCTCAGCCCCCCAATTTTACGTTGTCGATGCCCACAATGCGATCGTAAGCCCAGTAGAGCAGCAGAACCGCTGCCAGCAGGATTGCACCAAGTGCCGCCGCCAGACCCCAGTTCAGGGAGCTGGAGATGTGATAGGCGATCCGGTTGGAGATGAAGACACCTTTGGTGCCGCCCACGATTTCCGGCGTGATGTAGTAGCCAATGGCAAGGATGAACACGAGGATCGACCCCGCACCAATGCCCGGCACAGACTGCGGGAAATAGACGCGCCAGAAGGCCGTCCAGTTAGTCGCGCCCATGGATTTTGCGGCGCGCAGATAGACGGGCGGAATTGTCGCCATCACGGAGTAAAGCGGCAGGATCATAAAGGGCAGCAGGATGTGTGTCATCGCGATGATTGTGCCGGTCACGTTGTTGATCAGCGCGAGGCGTTCAAAGCCAAGGGAGGCATAGGTGAACATCTCAATATCCACAGCACCCCAGAGACCGCTCAGCAGGTTCCAGACCCACATTACGCCATTAAGCGCGCCGATCACGATGTTCATCAGAGTTGTGACCACAGGGTCCAGCACCTTGCCCACGGCGGTGGAGTGATACCAGACCAGTGTGTCATTCACCACGCCCTGTTGTTGCAACATCACTTTCCAGGCCGAGGTCCGCACCAGCAGTGAAGTCCAGAAGGGCAGGAGTACCAGGATCATCAACAGGTTGGCGCTGCGTGCAGGCAGGTTCGCCAGCAGCCACGCGACGGGGTATCCCAGCAGAATACACATGCCCGTAATAGCCACCGACATGATCATCGTGCGCAGGAACAGAGTGAGGTAAATTTGTTGGTTTTCGGGCCGCCATTCAGAACCTTCAGCGGTCTTTTGGCGGTCAACGGAGTTCAGGAAATAGCCCGAGGTCAGCTTGGGTGAATAGGTCTTGATCACCTTCCATATTTCGGGATCGAGCCAATCTTCGTTAAGGTCGGCGAACTGGGCCTTCCAATCGGTGCCGTTTTCAATGTCAAACTTCTTGGCCTTGCGGCCCGTCTTGCGGAACAGGGATGAAATGCCGGTTTTCTCGTAGTTCAGACGCGAGCCGAGCTTGGTGTGATCTTTGTTGGCCACGGCAATTTTGAAATCTTCGGCCAGCGCTTTGAACACCGGCTCATCCGGCGCCTCGCCTGAGCTTGAGTCCCAATCTTGCAATGCCTCAACGGTGCGGGGCAGGGTTTCAGAGACGATCTGGTTCTCAACAGAGCGGAACAGCATGTCCGCGATAGGGGCAATAAACGTGACCAGTACAAAGATCAGCAGCGGGGCAATCAATGCCAGCGCGCGCAGTTTGGACAGGCGCAGTGCGCGGGCCAGTGATTTCTTGAGCGGTGTACCATCCGCCGCCAGAACGGGGCCGGAATTTGCGCCGGAGTTTGCGGTCTGATCAGCCATCATGGCCCTCCACGATAACCATTGAGCTTGTTGAAGCTGCAAGGCGGATTTTCAGGTTCTCTTGATAAGCGGGGTCGTTATAGGCGGCTTGTGCCACCTCATAAGACGGAAATTCGATAATGACATGACGTTCGCCAATCTCGCCCTCGGGCGAGGTGGATTGCCCGCCTCTGACCAGATAGGTGGCGTCATATTTGGCAAAGATGTCGTTGTTGGCGGCTGCATACCCTTTGTAGGCGTCGGGGTCCGTCACGGAAACATGTGCGATGATGTAGCCTTTGGGCATGGGCGCAGTCCTTCTGGAGGGTAGGGTGGGCATTGCTGCCCACCCTCGTGTTCAAACGCTTATTGCGCCAACCACGCCTGGAACTTCGCGTCGATGTCGTCGCGATAGTCGGCCCAGAACTCGTAGTTATAAAGGAACGTGTTCTTGGCGTTGTTGGGATCGGTTGGCATATGTGGCGCCATGTCGATGCCCAGATCAGCGTGCTTGCCGACCAATGGTGCAGAAGACTTACGTGCAGGACCATAAGAGATGTACTTGGCCTGATCCGCCAGACGCTGTGTGTCTGTGGCGAATTTTACGTAGTCCAGTGCGCGTGCTTGACGCTCAGGGGACAGACCTGTTGGGATGATCCAACCGTCAAGGTCAAACACCTGCGCGTCCCAGAGCATTGCAACTGGCTGGTTCTGCTCTTCGATCAGAGAGAACAGACGGCCGTTGTATGTGGAGCCCATGACGATCTCACCGTCAGCCAACAGCTGAGGTGTGTCCGCACCGGCAGACCACCAGATCACGTCGTCCTTGATGGTTGCCAGCTTGTCCAGCGCCTGCTGCTGACCTTCTTCGGTCTCCAGCACGGAATAGACGTCTTCTTTGGCAACGCCGTCACAGAGCAAAGCCCACTCAACGTTGTTGATCGGACGCTTTTCCAAGGCACGCTTGCCAGGATAGGTCTCTGTGTCGAAGATCGCGCAGATGTCTGTTGGAGCTGTGCCGCCAACCATGTCTGTGCGGTAGCCAACTGTTGTGGAGTACACGATCTGCGGGATAAAGCACTCGGACACGATCAGGTCGCCAAAGTCAGCAGAAGCTTTGGAGCCGTCATCGCCATCGGCCAGCTGTGTGTCGTGGTCGATTTCCATCGCCAGGCCTTCGTCGCAGAGACGCAGAGCGTCAGCGGCAACAACGTCAACAACGTCCCATGTCACGTTGCCTGCTTCGTTCATCGCGCGCAGCTTTGACACAGCTTCGGCAGCGGATTCATCGTTGATGATGTTCACGCCGGCGTTGTTGGCCATATAGGGCTGGTGGTAGGCTTTGTCCTGAGACGCAGAGTATGCGCCACCCCAGGATACGATTGTCATGTCTTGTGCAAATGCAGATGCACCTGCGACAGTCAGGGCCGTTGAGGCCAAGAGTGTTTTTGTCAGTTTCATTTAGGTTTCTCCCTAGTTACCCGTTCTTTTCGTAGAGAAGCAGCCGCATCGGGTTTCACGAACTGCCCCATGTTCATCGCAGGGCAGGGCCCCACGACATCTCGCGCACGTCAGGCATCCAACGCGCGACAATCCTGTGGCAACCAGCCAATGTTGACCTTGGTGCCGGGTTCCAGCCGCTGCTGGTCCGCCCGGTTGCGGGTCTTGACGATGAAGTTGTCGTTGCCCGCCACCCGCAGGCGCGTGCGGAACACGTCGCCCATGTAGATGAATTCCAGCACTTCGGCTTCGATCAGATGTGCGTCGGGCCCTAAGTCGGGGTTGATCTCAACCCGCTCCGGGCGGATCGACACTTGTGTGCGCTCCCCAGCGGTGGAGACGTTGACCGGCTTGGCATCAATCAGCGCGCCATTGTCGAGCTTGACCAAGGCGATGTCGCCTTTGATATCCTGAACAACGCCTTCCAAGGTGTTGTTTTCGCCAATGAATTGCGCAACGAAGCTGTTCTTTGGCTCTTCATAAAGCTGATCCGGCGGGGCCAGCTGCTGAATGCGGCCGTCTTCAAACACCGCGACACGGTCTGACATGGTCAATGCTTCGGTCTGGTCGTGGGTTACATAAACCACAGTGATTCCAAGGTCATCCGCGATGCGCTTAATCTCAAACTGCATGGTTTCGCGCAGTTGCTTGTCGAGCGCGCCAAGCGGTTCGTCCATCAGAACCAGATCGGGTTCAAACACAAGCGCGCGGGTCAATGCGACACGCTGCTGCTGGCCACCGGACAATTGCGCGGGACGGCGACCGCCAAAGTCACCCATCTGCACCAGATCAAGGGCGCGCTGCACGCGTTCTTCACGCTCGGATTTGCCAATCTTGCGGACCTCAAGCGGGAAGGCGAGGTTTTCGGCAATCGTCATATGCGGGAACAGGGCATAGTTTTGGAACACCATGCCAATGCCGCGTTTGTGGGGGGAAATGTTGTTGATCGGCTTGCCATCCAACAGGATATCCCCGTGGGTGGCCGTTTCAAAACCAGCCAGCATCATCAGGCAAGTTGTCTTGCCGGACCCTGATGGCCCCAACATGGTCAGAAATTCACCTTTGCCAATGGAAAGGTTCAGGTCTTTGACCACCAGATTCTCGCCGTCATAGCTTTTCTGGACACGGTCAAATACGACGAAACCGTCGTTCGTTGCGGATTGAGACAAACTTCACCTCCCCAGGTGTATATTTCCCATCTTTTTGACGGGTTAGTTGGCAAAGAATACACAGGCTTGTGTGCATTGCAACAGTTCTGACTCTGCTTTTTGCTACTTGCGCAAAAGGTGCAGATTTCACCCTTCGCGCAAGCAATTTTCCCGAATGTGGGGCCGTTTTTAGGCGATTATGTTCGCACCCGGACCATAGGGGAATTTTGTGATGTTCTCGGCACCATCTTCCTCTACGACAAGGATGTCGTGTTCACGATATCCGCCCGCACCCGGCGTGCCTTGTGGCACCCACAACATCGGCTCGATGGAGACGACCATGCCCGGTTCCAGCGCGGTATCGATGTCTTCACGCAGCTCCAGCCCTGCCTCGCGGCCATAGTAATGCGACAGCACACCAAAGGAATGCCCGTAGCCGAAAGAGCGATAATCCAGCAGACCTTCGCCTTCAAAGAAGCGGTTGATCTCAGCACAGATGCCCGAGCAGGTTGCACCGGGTTTGATCAGGGACAGGCCCAGCTCGTGTGCGGCGACATTCGCCTCCCACAGCTTCAAGGAAGCTGCATCAGGCTCACCCAGGAACAAGGTGCGTTCCAGCGCGGTGTAATAGCTTGAGATCATCGGGAAGGTGTTGAGGCTGAGGATATCCCCCTGTTCCAACGCGCGGGTGGTGACGGGGTTATGTGCGCCATCTGTGTTGATCCCGGACTGGAACCAGACCCAGCTGTCGCGCAACTCGCTATCGGGGTGGGACCGGGCAATTTCCAGCTCCATCGCGTCGCGCCCTGCCATGGCCACGTCAATTTCGCGTGTGCCTTCACGGATCGCGTCACGCACAGCTGCACCGCCGTGATCGGCAATGCGCGCGCCCTCTTTGATCAGGGCGATTTCTTCGGCCGATTTGATCATCCGGGCGCTCATCGTGTCGCCAGCAATGTCCACCACTTCGGGCGCGCCCAGCATGTTTGCCATGGTGTCGCGGGCGGCCAGCGTCAGGTGATCGCCTTCAACGCCAATCCGGCCCATGCCGCGGGTCAGGTCCGCAACCGCGCGCCAATAGTTGTTCCGCTCCCAATCGGTATAGATCACGTTGTCGCCAAAGCTGCGCCGCCAGGGCTGGCTGCCATCAATATTGGCGCTGACCGTGGTGCATTTGTCTTGGGTCACAACGCAGGCGTAGGGCCGACCAAAGGCGCAGTAAAGGAAGCCGGAATAATAGGCGATGTTATGCATTGAGGTCAGCAAAACCGCCGGAATATCGCGCGCGGCCATGATGTTACGCAGCGTTGTTAAACGTCGGGTGTACTCAGCATCTGAGAATGCCAATGGCGCTTTGCCGCCGTCATGACGAGTGAAAAACTGAGGTCGTTTCTGAGTTGATGTCGTGTCGAGCATCCAAATGTCCTCCATAAGTTCGGGGACATTTTGGGCCCCGATCATAGAAAAGATCCGGGCGTACAGGATGGGAAAAAACCGCCATAGCGATCGCTTCAAGGCCAAGAATGCGACGCCATCGCAAGGCCCTATGCGCTGTCTTTAGGATGTCGGGCCGATTCGTGTCAATCTTTCTGTCGCGTGTATTGTTGGGCCTTGCGAAAAAACGTTTGAGGTTTTTTGCGGGATCGCACAACGTCGCCTTGAACATTGATCATTGGAACATCCCCCATGCCGAACGCCGCCGAGATGCCCTTTAGCGCAGCTGAATATCAACGCCGCCTTGCGCTGACCCGCGCGGCGATGGCGCAGGCGGGTTTGGATGTGCTGATTGCCACAGACCCTTCCAACCAGAACTGGATAACGGGCTATGATGGTTGGTCGTTTTATGTGCATCAGGCGGTTGTCATTCCGCTGGAAGGCAAGCCGTTTTGGTGGGGGCGGCGGCAGGATTCAAACGGGGCCGTGCGTACCGTTGATGTGGCGCAGACGGAGGTTGAGTTTTACCTCGATCATTTTGTGCAATCCACCGAACGCCACCCGATGCAGGACCTCGCCGAAAAACTGGCTGCGCGTGGATTGGCGCAGGGGCGCGTTGGCGTTGAGATGGATAATTATTACTTTTCGGCAAAGGCTTACACGACACTCCTCACCTCTTTACCGGAAGCGAGGATCGTTGATGCCACGGCGTTGATGAACTGGCAGCGCGCGATCAAGTCTGAAGAAGAGATTGCATTCATGCGCCGCGCCGCGCGGATTTCAGAGAAGATTTCCACGCTGGCAATTGAACGGGCCGCCCCCGGCGTGCGCAAGAATGAGCTGGCGGCAGAGATTATGGCTTCCGGTGTTGTCGGCGTTGATGAAGATTGGGGGGATTACCCTGCGATTGTGCCCTTGATGCCCTCGGGCACAGACGCGGCTGCCCCGCATCTGACCTGGAATGGGGAAGAGATGAAGGAGGGCGAGGTGACCTTCTTTGAGCTCGCTGGATGCTATCGCCGTTACCATGTGCCGCTGTCGCGCTCAGTTTTTCTTGGCAAGCCGCCGGATCACATCAAACGCGGAGAAGAGGCGCTGGTCAAAGGGTTAGAGGCCGGGCTTGATGTGGCACGCGCAGGCAATCGTACCTGTGATATCGCCAATGCCCTGGGTGACGTGATGGAGGCTGCGGGGATCGAGCGCGGTGCGCGCTGTGGTTATCCCATCGGCCTGAGCTATCCGCCTGATTGGGGCGAGCGCACGATGTCGCTGCGGCCCGATGATACCTCCGTCCTGCGTCCCGGCATGACGTTTCATTTCATGCCCGGCCTTTGGATGGACGATTGGGGCCTTGAGATTACTGAAAGCATTTTGATCACCGAAGATGGACCTGCCGAAACCTTCTGCAACATCGAACGCAAGCTGTTTGTTAAGGACTAACCCCATGAGCTATTTGGACAAAAGCATCGACATCCTGTCGGACCTGATCGCCTATCCCACCATTTCGCCCGATAGCAATCTGGCGATGATTGATGACCTTGCGCAGCGGATGGAAGACATTGGCGCGAAGGTGGATTTGTATCGTGATGACAGCGGGTTGAAAGCCAACCTTTATGCAACTCTTGGGCCAGACGCCCCCGGTGGCGTACTGCTGGCAGGGCATACGGATGTGGTGCCGGTGACCGATCAGGATTGGACCAGCGATCCGTTTGAGATGCGCAATGAGGGCGGCAAGCTGTTTGGCCGTGGCACCTGCGATATGAAGGGATTTATCGCCGCTTGCGTGGCTTTGGCCCCTGACCTGGCGAAACAGGCCACCGCGCGCCCGCTGCATTTTGCCTTTACCCATGATGAGGAATCCGGCTGCCTTGGGGCGCAGGCGTTGGTCGAACATCTGGCCAAGCGTCATGACACCCCCGCCATGGCGATCATCGGAGAGCCGACCTCCATGCAGCTGATTGAAGGTCACAAGGGATGTTACGAATATTCCACACATTTTGCCGGTCGCGAGGGCCATGGGTCCTTGCCTGATCAGGGGGTGAATGCGGTGGAATATGCGGTGCGCTACGTGTCGCGTCTGCTTGATCTGCGTGAACAGCTGGTCGCGCGTGCGCCTGCCACTTCAGCGTTCAACCCGCCGCAAACCACGATCAACATTGGCGCTTTGCACGGCGGTGTGGCGCACAACGTCATCCCCGGCAAAACCCGCGTTGATTGGGAAATGCGGCCCGTTCAGGAAGGGGATGCGGATTTTGTCAAAGAAGATCTGGCCAGCTATGTCGCGAACGTCCTGCTGCCCCAGATGCGCGCTGTCTGGCCAGAGGCGAGCATCACAACAGAAACCATCGGAGAGGTCATTGGCCTGACGCCCATGACTGACAACGCCGCGCGCGAACTGGTGATGGCGCTGAC
>CANNZV010006878.1:0-14506 GCA_947561585.1 Caprella mutica | reverse complement strand
CTGCAATCCATATCAGAGGGGGACCTTTGATTCTCCTTGGTGTTTTTATACTGCCATAGGGCTGAAACCCTGTGTACCACTTTTTCTTGTTTTCCTAATTCGGCGGCATAAAAAAGCCCGTTAACTAAAAACGGGCTTTAAGATCGGTGCGGAGCTGTTTTGCAGAACCTGTGGTTGCTTAACGTTTACTCAGGCGGTTTTAGCACGGCATCACAAAAGCGGTTCAACACCTTAAGCGACTTGCTCTGTACCTTGTACGCTCGGTACGGCTTTCATTTCTTGGCGGCTAAAAGCCGTTAACATCGCTTGTAGCGCCGCGGCTGAGGTGTCCTCATTGGTTGCAACGGCATACTCGAACCGCGCCATTGATAGCCACACAGATTGAGGCTAAGGCTGGGCGTCCGTACCTGCGCCGATGGCGTGTTCATCAAAATGACTGACTTCAATCTCACACTGGTATTCTTAGCCAAGGCATCGCATAGCGCCTTCGAGTGCCCCAGCACCTATACCACAAAGCGGGTTCCACCAATAGTAAAGTGTGCACTCACTTGGTTTGATTCGGTATGTAGCTCGTAATCGTTTAGCTGCCACTGGGCAGACACGCTGACAAGGCTTTGCTCATAAAGGGTTTTAATGGTTGCGGCGGATAGTTCCACACCTTGGGTTTCGGCGGCCTTTTGCACGGTTTTGGCTTAACGGCGCATGTAGCCATTTAGGTAGCTCAATACCAAAATCCCGCTCCAAGACAAGGGCAACACCGCCTTTACCGCTTTGGCTGTTGATACGGATAACCGCTTCATATTCACGGCCAATATCCCGTGGATCGATCGGTAGGTACGCCACATTCCAATGGGTTTGTTGATGCTCAGTATGGTAATTAACTGATTTTTCTAATCGCATCTTGATGACTACCAGAAAACGCGGTGTAAACCAATTCACCGGCCCAAGGGTGACGTGCTTGCAACCGGTAGCTCAGTGCAGTATTCCACCACATCAATGATCTCTGGAATGTTAGAAAAATCTAATTCTGGATCGATACCTTGGAGTACAAGTTCATCCCCATGGTCACTATATCCATATTACCGGTCCGTCACCGTTTGCCGATCAAGTCCCTTCAACACGGTCTGCACCGGCCATTACACCCAACTCAGCCGCTGCAACCCCGCAGCCACGGTCATTGTGGGTATGCAAACTGATACGAATTTGATCTCGCTGTTTAAGGTGACGGCAGAAGTACTCTATCTGATCGGCATACACATTGGGCGATGACATCTCGACCGTTGCGGGTAAGTTGATCACGATTTTTTGGCCGTTTTCAGGTTTCCATCGGCGATCAACCGCAATCACACACCTCAACGGCGTAGTCGATCTCGGTTCCGGTAAAGCTTTCAGGTGAGTATTGAAACTCCCATGCAGTTGCCGGGTATTGAGCCGCATAATCGCGAACCCAACGCGCTCCTTGAGTCGCAATCGCTTTAATCTCGTCACGGCTCATATTAAATACTTGTTCGCGCTGGACGATGGATGTGGAGTTATACACATGCACATTGGCGCGTTTAACACCGGCAAGCGCTTCATAAGTACGTTTGATCAATGCTTCCCGCGCTTGGGTTAGTACCTGAATTGTTACATCATCAGGGATGCGATCCTCTTCGATCAACTTACGGACAAAATCAAAATCCGGCTGGGAGGCGGAAGGAAAACCCACTTCAATCTCTTTAAAGCCTAGCTTAACCAATAAGCTGAACATGCGGGTTTTTCTGCGCAACTGACATAGGGTTTACCAGCGCTTGATTACCATCACGCAGATCAACACTACACCAATCGGGTGCTTTATTGATCTCTTGATCTGGCCATGTACGATCCGTTAAACGGACGGTTTCAAACGACGATATTTTTTAATGATCAAACATAACGCTTACCTACGGTTCAGTAATGCACAATTTTTTATGTCTACAACGACTTTACATTAAAACCCGCTGTCAACATTCAAGTGGAATGGGACAGCGGGGGAGGTAACTTAATACAGTACGGGCTCAGTTATCTGCTTTTGGCACTCAGGATAGGTTCGATAAAACCTTAGGGCTGGAGAGGCTCACGGATGGTGATGACTCCCTCACATCGGGATGACGCTGTGATTTTAACCCCATAAACAGGTTCCGTTTGGGGACGAAACCTGTTCCTTAACTGATAGAAACAAGTTTATAGCGTACCTTGCGCAATTACCGTTCTAATTCATTAAATATTTAATCATTTGCGCAATATTAAAAAAGCAAATACACTAAAAACACACATATTAGTGCTAGCAGTTAAAATATCATGAAAAAAAACATCAACCTCGACCGCTTTGACCTAAAAATATTGCACGCGCTACAAGATAATGGCGAGCTTTCCAATCAGGGATTTAGCGGAACAGGTAGGTTTAACTGCGGCACCCTGCTCCCGACGGGTCAAAGCGGTTAGAGGAATTGGCGTTATCCGTGATCGTGTTGTGCGTTTAAATGAACGCTCGGTAGGACTTATCTCTTTGTCATACTGCACATTAGTATGGATAAACATATTCCTGAACGATTTGAAGCGTTTGAGCGTACGATCCAAACCTTGCCTGAAGTGATGGGAGTGCTACCTGATTACAGGACATGATGCAGACTATCAGCTCAAAGTCGCTGTACCCGATATGGATCGATATCAAGACATTTTGTTGGGAAAAATCACCCGTATACAAGGTAGTCACGGGGGTTAAGTCGTCATTTATTATGCGGAAGGTGGTTGATAGCACCGCCGTGCCCCTTAAATATAGCGCCCTATAACAGGAGGTAAGGAGCACTTGTACAGCCTTCCTAGCGAGCCTTATTGGGAGACATAGATCTGTAAATCATCATCGAGGTTCGATTCAATCTCACGGATGCGGGCAATGGAGATATCATCTAACCGCTGCCCTGCACTCAACAACATTATCCCCTCTTCACTGATAAGGTCGCGGGTTAGTTTCATGCCTTTTGCCAGCTGATCACTGTGAATACATTTATCATTAATCGCATCGCCGGTATCACTTAACGCTTTAATCGCGGCAATCAAGATAGTGACGATGTTTTGGTTATAACGTTCAGCTGCAGTGGTTTGTAAATAGTTGATCGCTTCGATCGTACTGTAGGGGCGCTCATCATAAAAGCGTATAGGAGTTCAACGTAACATTGACGACCGCAAGCACCTGCGCTCGATAACTGATCTCATCACCTTTTAGCTTTTTCGGGTAACCCGTGCCATCAAGGTACTCTTTGTGTTGAGAGATGATCTTACCGGCGGGATACAGCGGTTTAACCATTAAGGTAGCCGCCTGCGCTAATAAAGGGTGAGTTTGGAAACGTACGCTGCTGCTCCGCATCAATTTGAGATAGGGACTCTTATCAGGTCGTCGGAAAAGCTGAGTTACCGATCTGACGTAGCTGCCACGCAAAATAGAGCTGTTTAAGTTCACTTCCTTCAAGGCCCGCTTGTTTAGCCACGGTGGCGCAATTAAGTTTAACGTTTGGTTATTACTGGAGGCTTTAACCCCTAAACGTCGCGCCGTCTGGGTCGAAAACATACGCACAACTGCGCGATAGCTGTTTTTTATACTCTGGTTTGCCACTTTAAGCTGCTCTGTACGGGCCTGAACTTTTCAATCCAGCGACTCATTCAGGCTTGCAACTCAAGGTTTTGTTGTTTGGTTTCTTCACTTAAACGCGCATTCTCTTTTTTAAGTAGCGCATGCTCAAAGCTACGCTTAACCAAGTTAAGTACATCGTCATCTTCCCAAGGTTTAGAGATAAAACGACTGACTTGGCCTTTATAATCGCATCAATGGTGGCTTGTACATCGGCATATCCGCTCACCACAACACGTTCGCAAGTCTGGAAAGTTTTTCGCAACCTGTTCTAAAAAGCACTCGCCCGCCATTTCGGGCATACGCATATCACTAATACCATATCGACCGAGTGAGTTTTAAGTTAGCTCTAACGCTTCTATCGCAGATACGGTTTGTAATGACATGGCACTTTAAATACGCAGTAAACGCTTTAACGAACTTAAAAACTGCGGGCTCATCATCAACGATCAGGACAGTATTATCAGTGTATTCCATTGCAATTAATCCCTATCTAATTATTATTTTTAAACCGCTACGGTGGCATCCCCTGTACCCAGTTGCTCGGTAAACTATAGGTAATAACCAAGGTAAAACTGTGCCTTTACCCTCTTCACTTTGTACATTAATGTCGCCGTTGTGCTCATCAACAATAATGCCGTAGGAGATTGCTAACCCAAGGCCGGTGCCTTCGCCCACCTGTTTGGGTGGTATAAAATGGATCAAAAGAGTTTGCTGATCTCATCTTCGGCGATACCACAGCCATCATCCTTAATACGTATCTCAATGTAATCTCCGATCACGTGACTTGAAATATCAATGTGCCCCTGCCCTTCAATCGCATGCCCCGCATTTAAAATAATATTCAGCAGTACCTGTTTAATTTTACGGGCAAGCAGTAGGTTTGTGGGAGATCACCCAACGCTGTCGACAACTCACAATGGTATTTAAGCTCATTGTTCGCCACGTTAAGGTACTGGTGATACATTCATTAATGTCCGCTAACTGCATCCTCCCCGTTTGATCCGCATGGGAGAACGCTTTTAAGCCTTTAACAATTTCCTTAACCCGTATAGACCCTTCGTGTGTATCTTTAATAGCTCATCTAGGTCGTCATTCATAACTCGAGATCACTGCTTTCAGTCAGGTCTGCGATAACCTGTAGCTGAGCATCACGTTCAGCAGGGTCGTCTATCTCCTGTAGACGCTGATATTCAGCCACTAATTTTCGGTAGTTTTTAGCATAGATCTCTAAGGTTGAGAGGTTACTATGACGAAGCCTAATGGATTGTTAATCTCATGGGCGACACCGGCAGAAAGCACACCAATGGACGCCATCTTTTCTGATTGGATTAGCTTTGTTTGGGTCATCTTTAATTTCGTGATTGGCTTTTTCTAACTCTTGAGTTCTCTCCTGGACTCGGTCTTCTAAGGATCGGTTGAGCTCCTGTAGTTCAGTTTCAAACTGATCCCTTCGCAAGCTGACCTCTTTTAAGTTGGCGGCCATTGAGTTAAAGGCATAAGCCACATGGGAGATCTCATCACGGCCCTTAAACGGCACTTTAATGGCTAAATTACCTTTAGCTATAGATTTAGCCGCCGCACTTAACGACTTAAGCTGGCTCGTTAAGTAGGTACCTAACATGGATGAAAAAACAGCCACAAACAACATACCCACCGCAGCAACAGTAACACTCTCTGTGGTTGCAGCCTCAATGGCCTTAGTCAGGCTATTAATATCAATGCCGACCTCTACCCGACCATACACCTCACCGCCTTCACTAATTTCAGCATAAGTATCAAAGATCGTATCGTCTACATGCTCAACATCGATATCCTGCTTAAAGGGGCGGCTTAAAATAGCGGCATCACCGCCCTCAGCAAAGACTTGGTTATCGGGACCTAGCACCCGCGCATAAACCAAATCGGGGTTTTTCATCACCTCATCAACAAACGCACTAAGGGAGGCCAGGTCATAACTCAAAACAGCGTTCGCTGTGGTTGTCGCAAATAATGTCGCCGTTATCGACGCGCGTTTTGATAGGCTGTCATAGTTGGTGGTACGAAGATATTCCAACGTAATAGACGCCAAGACCAGCAACAAAACCGCTTGTATTATCGCTATACCTAAAATTGTTTTTAGCCTTAATGACACAAACAGCGTCCTCTCAGGTAACCATACAAATAACTACAGTAGATGTTCAAGTAGTTTTATATTTAACGCGCGCACATCATCCCAGTCGTGATCTTCTGCGACCTCTAACGCTTTAAAGTGAATCGTCTTTAACAGCGCTTGCCCTTCGGGGTCATTGCTCATATTAATAAGAGCTTGCTGAATTTTGTGTCTCAATTCCATATCAATACGAGGATGAACAGCGATCGCGTGGGGGGTATAGCCCGGCGTAGACCATAAAACACGTAAGTTGTCCCGCACCTCGGGCGCGGTATTATTGAAGGTTCGTATCACCCCCCCGCCCGCAGGAAAGAGCCCTTTAGATACCGTTAAATAAACGGAATCATGGGAGGAGACGTATTTAGGGGTGACGTCGATACCGTCTTTAGCCATTTTAGCTTGTGGCAGCACGCTTGCAGCAAACGCTGCTGGGGATGGAAACGCCAGCGTTTCGCCCTGCAATTGATCAAGTGAGGTAATCGAGCTGTCTTTAGCGACAACAATAATCCCTTTGATTTTCCGATCCTGTTGTTTTGCAATCGCCTCATAACCGGGTGTTTGGTGAAACAGCGTGTAATGATATGGATTCATATACGCAATATCATATTCCCCCGCGAGGACTCTTTTTTCAAAAGTAGGGATATCATTTGCGGTACTGAATAAAATTTTAACCCCCTACCTTCTCACTCAAATAATTACTGATCGGTGTCCACAATCTGGCTAGTTTTTTAGCGGACTGCTGCGGAACGATGCCAAAGGTTAAGGTGTCGGCTGCCACGTAGGGCGACGCGAGTAGCGCACAGAGCAGTAAGGCGGATAGATGAGTTCTCATGTATGGCTCCTGACATAATCGGACAACATGGCCCGCTCAATCAACTGTGGATCTAATTCGACAGATAACTGCTCGAGCGGTAGCTTTTTATTTTCGGCATCCACCAGCGCTTTAGCAATATGTAACTGATAAAGCACAACATCATCACCGTCGGATTCAAGGGGGTTAGATTGATAGCGAAGCGTATCAATAATTAATGCCTCAAATCCCCAGAGTTTAAGTAAAAAACTGCCGACAAGATCGAAAGAGCCATTAAATTCCCGCCCCGCAATAACCAACTCGCCTATGTTGTGAAGTAGACCTGAAAAGTAAGCTCGCTCTTTTTTAGCCCGCTCTAACCGAGTAAAGCTCGCCAGGTGAATACATTTTTCCGCCACAACGTTCTGACTGTCTAAGCAGTTGATTATTAAAATCAGAGTTACCGTTTTCACTCGTGTAGACGCTAAAACAAAGGACTAATTTTCTAATTAAGTCATACCCTAAACGGATCACCGCCTCTCTAGCGGAGTACACCGGCTTAACGCCACAAAAGTAGGCCGAATTGGCTAACTGCAATATTTTTGATAAGACTGCGACATCATGGCTCAACAACTGGTCAACACGGGGCAGGGTCCGGCTCTTCTACTGAGTCTAAATACTCAACCAGTGCCTGATAATTAGCCGGCAATAAGGGCAAGCTATCCAAACGCCCCATTTCGGCACGTAGTTCATCATCTAAGGCGAAGGTTCGCAAACAGACTGCACGCTCAATCACTTCAACAATTTCATCGAGCTCAAACGGTTTTGACAGCAGTAAGTGAGCAATATTGGCGGATTCGATCACCGTATCATGGCTTATGTCCGCAGACAGTATGACCCTGACCACATCGGGGTAGCTTTTTTTCACTTGTTTGAGGAAGTCAGCCCCATCCATTTCTGGCATTTTTTTCTCGACCAATACAACCAAGGGGTCGCCTTAGCCATTTGACTTAACGCTTGGGCGGGCGAGGGCTTCAAACACCATTGTCCATTCTTTTAATCGCGAACGTAATGCGCGACGTAAAGCACTGAGCACTTGTGACTCATCATCAATAAAATAAACAGTGGCTTGGTTCATTGCCATTACATCAGATCCATACAAATTTGATACGTTTCGATTAGCTCAACGCGGTAGGGTAAACCCAAGACTTCGCTTTTAGCAGTGCTTTAAACTCATCCGCCACAACCGGGCCGACTAAAATAAAAACCCTGAACCTCATCACAGCCATCTCTTGCAGTTGCTTGAGTTGTTCAACGGTTTCTACACCTTCAGCAACCACACGCATACCTAGGTCATGAGACATAATGATAATATTTTTAACAAGGTTTGCTTTCTCAGCCCTTTCCGACAGCTCCATCACAAAGGAGCGGTCAACTTTTAAGGTGTCTACCGGGAGGCGGGTCAAGTAGTTTAACGATGAGTAACCTGTACCAAAATCGTCAATCGCAATCTTCACCCCTAAGGCTTTAATCTGCTTTAACACATCAATACTGTGTCAATATCTTGCATCAAAAACGTCTCGGTCACTTCCAGCTCTATAAATTCGGATGACAAACCGCTGCCTTCGATAATCGTTTTCACCTTATCGCTAAACCGTTCTCGACCAACTGACGGCCGGACACATTCACCGACATGATGAAAGGGGGAAGCCCCTCCGCCTGCCACGCATAACACTGGGCAATGGCTGTCGATAAAACCCATTCACCAATAGGCTCAATTAAACCGGTTAACTCCGCTAAGGGAATAAACCGATCAGGGGAGATCATTCCTTTCTCTGCATGTCGCCAACGAATCAGCGCTTCAGCCCCAAGGATTTCACCCGTCACTAGCGATATTTTTGCTGGTAGAACAATGAGAAATTCGTTACGTTTGAGGGCATGGCAAAGCTCACTCTGCAAGCTCACCATATCATCCCGATTTTTATCCATGCTGGGCTGTAACGAGGGTAAATATCAAGCCCTCTATCCTTACTGTAATTCGCCGCTAATTGCGCACTTCGAATGAGTGCCTCTGCACTGTCACCATCCTCTGGGTACACAGAATAGCCAGCACTAAAGGTCAGCATGAGCTCTCGGTCATCAAAATTAATCAGTTGTTTAAAGGGAGATAGGAGTGAGCGAATAAACGTAGGGCCGCCTGCTCAGTGACTTCTCGGGCACAAAGAAAACAAAGGCTGCGCCATTCATTAAACTGAATTCGATCTCGTCACTGACGTTCGCTTGAAATAACGCGTAAAGATGGTGCAATAAATGATCGGACTTTTGATAGCCTAGGCAATCATTAAAGTGCCTAAAATGCCGAATATCTAAATAAATTAATGAAAAACCTGAGTGGGTTAATATTTTCCCCTCAATGTTATCCATCAGTGACAGTTTTGCCGGGCTAGATCCGCCTCGGCTTTGTCCACATCACCTAACTTAACAAACGACAGTGATACCTCCCAACGCTGGTCAGTAGCAGGCCGTGAACAGACATGCAGTACCCGATCATACTTAGTATCAGGTAACTCCAACTCTACCCCACCGGAAAGTGCTAGGCTCTTAACATCGTTGGCAGATAATAAAGGCAGTGCGCTCTCAAGTGCTAAGCCCACTAACGTGCTAGCCTTATCCTTAAAGAAAAGATCCACACCCTCACCAAGGCCAGTAATCACACCTTGATCGTTCATTGTAACACTGGCTGAAATAGTGTCAGCGTCGTTGATATGACATGCATACTCTTGACGCCAATGTTCAAAAGCTTGATCCATCTCTTCGAGTAGCTGCGTCTCCTCCCACGGCTTCTCTAAAAACTTATACACAGCCCCACTGTTTAATGCGGCAATCACCGACTGTAAATCGGCATACCCACTTAAAATAAGCCCTAAGGTCGATGGGTATTTCTCTTTAATCTCAATTAACAGCTCACCGCCATTTTTATTGGGCATACGATAATCAGAAAGTACAACGGGAAAGGCTTTATCTTTAAGAATCTCTAACGCTTCCTCTGGCCCATTTGCAATACTGACTTTATAACCTGCGCGATGGAAAATTCGCTTTAACGCTCGCAATATTGAAGGCTCATCATCAACTAATAAAAGAGATCGATCCATAGCATTCCCTACACATAAAATTATCAGTTAAACATCAGTATAGTCGATAGGTCATGCTTTTCGGGCCTAAATAAGCACTTTCTAATAACCATTCACCTCTTACATTTATAACGCTGCTGTAACGCCATAGCAACAAAGCAAAGTTAAACCTTAGCAAAATAGATTAAAATCGATAAACTTCCTTAAATGCGTTCTAATCAAGCTAAAGTATCTACACTAAAGTCGTGTCGTTGCTAAACATTATTTAGCTATCACTCAAGCTGATAAAAATAAAATGTGTACGCAAAATTGAGTCAATGGAGTTGGTTATGAAAGGCGTGATTTTTAATGTTCTGGAAGAGATGGTGATTGAACAGTACAACATGCAAACATGGAACGAGATTCTTGCGTCACAAACAGCAGAAGGTATTTACACCGCGGGCGAAAGTTATCCTGATGAGGAGTTATTTAACTTAGTAGCCACCATTTCTGACAAAACCGATATCCCGGTTGAAACACTGGTCGGCGCGTTTGGCGAGCGGCTATTTGAGGGGCTCGCCGCACGAAATCCTTCATTTATTGAAGCCGAGCCAACCCTCAAAGGTTTTTTAAAAAGCGTACACAGTGTGATTCATATGGAAGTGCGCAAGTTGTACGAAAACCCTAACCTACCGGATTTTGAGTACGCTGAAGATGCAGACGATACATTATTAATGCGCTACCGATCCCCTAGAAAACTATGCATCTTGGCTGAAGGCTTAATTAGAGGGGCCGCCCATCACTATGATACATTGATCACTATTGATCACCCCGTCTGCATGCATAAAGGCGCAGAGCACTGCGACTTAATAGTGAGGTTCTTGTAATGGATACACAAGATCAAGAAAATGCTTACAAAATTGCCTATGAACGGGAAAAGCGTGCCCGTTTAAAAGCGGAAGACCTGCTTGAAACTAAAGCGCGTGAGATTTTTTTGCAGAATGAGCAGCTAAGAGAGAACTATGATCTGCTAAAAAAACAGCAATCCATTATATTGCAAAATGACAAACTCGCCACGATCGGTACCTTAGCGGCAGGGATGGCCCATGAGATCAACAACCCCCTCGCATTTGTAAAAAGTAATATAGAATCCCTTGGGCGATACCATGCGTCCTATTCACGGCTGGTCTCCTTTATAAAAGAGGTATCAACGCACTTACCCGAAGCCGAGCAGAACAACTTAAAAACATTGTTCGACGAAGAGGATATTGATTTTATTCAAGAGGACTTACCCGACCTTATGGTAGATACCATCGAAGGATTAACCCGGGTACGTGATATTGTGATGAACTTACGTAGCTTTGCACGCACGCAATCCTCTGACCGCTGCGCAGCTCATGTTGTCGATGGCCTCCATAGCACATTAAAACTGTTAAACAGTGAATTAAAGAACGCCGTAAGCGTAAAATTAAACCTTGCGCCGGTACACGAAATTTATTGTAATCCCAACGCACTTAATCAGGTCTTTTTAAATTTAATCATCAACGCAAAACATGCGACCGAAGGCAGAGAAAACCCAACCATTGAGATAACCAGCCGTGATACACCATCTGAGGTTATTATCGAAGTGACCGATAATGGATGCGGCATGCCGCCTGAGGTACAAAAAGAGATCTTTTCCCCATTTTATACAACTAAACCGGTTGGTTCCGGTACCGGCATGGGATTAGCCATTGCTTACGGTATTATAAAAGACCATGAGGGTGAGATCAGTGTAAAGAGCACCGAAGGGCAAGGAACAACCTTCACTATAACGCTTCCCATACACGCCACCAAAGAAATCGAACAAACGGATAACTAGCCCTCTCTATTGAGAATTGATCAAGGAATACAGGTTCATGCTCAGCAACGCTATCATCAACATTACAAACCTACGACTCCGCACGTTCATTGGATTTAACCCTGATGAGATGCAAAAACAGCAAGATGTCGTGATTAATATTGAGATCCAATACCCCGCGAGTAATGGTTTTGCTAATGATGATGTAGAGCAAGCACTTAACTATAAAACCATTACCAAAGAGATTATCCACCACGTAGAAAACGGGCGTTTTTTATTGCTAGAAAAATTGGTATCCGACGTGCTCGACATATGCAGCGCCCATCCTTGGACCCGTTATGCAAAAGTCACGGTGGACAAACCCCATGCCCTGAGGTTTGCTGATTCCGTATCATTATCCCTTGAGTGGCAAAAAGATTAGTGTCACTCCGATACTTGCTGCTCAAGAAAAAGCGGTGCTGGTGCATCCATAACAGCGGCGATGCTTGAAACAATCTCGCGCTCACCGGCTGTCACTTTACCATCTTGATAGATACAGTTTTTAATCCCTGTAATTAGGCGAGGTTTGAGTACAGGGTAGGCACAGGCCAAACGATTTACCGCCTTAATAAACCGCTCTAAATCACAAGCATCTTCAGGCAATAAACGCAGATTATATAACCCCGCAGCGCCTGCCCCACGGTTAAACGCTCTTTCAGCATCGGCGCTATCCTCATGCCCATGATGAGCAAGGAGTGATAATATAATTTGATATTCATCACTCAAAGCACTCGCCTCTTTAAAGCGAGGTTTAGCCTCTTTTTTGGTCTCAAATTCACCCGCCAAATAATGACGTACCAACTGAAATAAGCACCATTCAAATAGATCGGTCTTTTTATCCGCACGAATCAGCAGCAATAAAGTGTACTTAAACACTTTATATTGTTCCGGCGACATACATTTGAGCGCGGGTAATAACAGCTCAATTAACGGTAAACGTACCTCACTATTTAGGCGTTCAACAACCGGGTGAAGTTGACGCATAAGTGGCTCAATGCCTTTTATGTCACATTGAGCTATCAGCTGCCACTGCTTCGCTTTAAGCTCAGGTTCAACATGAATAATAAGCGAGTAACACAAAGCAATCGCCCCAAACGGATCATGGGCCTGCTGGTACAGCGTTTCAGGTATACGCTCAATGTCCTGTCTAATCTGATCCAGATCAGCCTGTGCGGAAAATAGCGCATCAGGATTAACACCCGCCGCAACAGCAGCCCCAGTCATCGCGGTCTGAGTGAGCGCCTCGCGCTTTTCAGCTTGAGTAAGTTTATCCTCGTCTTGCTTACGTGTTCGCGATGCGGCACTTCGATAGAGGTAGTTCCCATCCCAGTCTGGATCAACCTTTAAGATGCGATCCACCAGCGGCGGGTGCGTCGCCATCATATGACTGAGTGAGCATATGGCTTGACCAAAAAAGAGGTGACTGACTTCGCTCCGGTGCGCATCATTGATCTCTGCGCCACTGCTATAGCCACCAATGATCTTTAAACGCATTACCAATACTGTCGGGATTTCGCGTAAATTGGACGGCACTCGCATCCGCTAAAAACTCCCGTTGACGACTCACTGCTGCCTTAATTAAGTTGCCAAAAAAGGTCCCTAACCAACCGATGGCTAACAGCGCGATACCCAGTACCGCTATTCGATTATCAGAGCGGCGACTACTGCTACCCCGTATAAGCAGCTCACCCACCAAACCAATAAAAACGATACCATGTAATAGGGCGATTAAACGTAAATTTAATCTCATATCCCCATTGAGGATGTGACTAAATTCATGGGCGATCACCCCTTGTAACTCATCACGTTTAAACTGCTGTACGCAGCCCTTAGTAACACCGATAACCGCATCCGCAGGTCCATTACCGGCAGCAAAGGCATTAATACCCATCTCGTGTTCTAGTAGATAAACTGCGGGAACAGGCATCCCCGCCGCAAGCGCCATCTCTTCAACCACATTCAGTACTTGAAGTTGGTCCGGGTCATCGGTATTGGGATAAAGACGAACACCACCTAAGGACTCAGCTACCGCCTTACCACCTGAGCTTAATTGCAGCCACTTATATAAAATGGCGCAACCAACCGCGCCGCCGACGGCCAAACTCACTAAACCAAATGTATTCCAGGAAAAAAGCGACGCGATCGTTTGAGTATTCGTGTGCGACACGACACTCAACCCCCGCTGCATGGTTTCTTCCTGGGTAACAAAAAAGAGAGTGAGTCCGATCAAGAGATTCGTCAGCGCAATGAGACCTACCACAGCGCATATAAACAGAACGACAAGCCATCCCGTATTGCGCCGCGCTTTATCTTGCTGTGTAAAAAAATCCATTTATCGTTTACCTAGCTACGTCTCTAACCCAAATGCTCGGAATTACCCTTGGCCGCTTAAAAACTCACTTTAGGCGCTGCTTGAATCTCAGCACTGTCTTCAAACTCTAGCAAGGTGGCATCTTTTGGATGACCAAACATAGACGCGAAGAAAACGGGTGGGAACGACTGACGATAAATGTTGTAAGCGGTAACCGCATCATTAAAGGCTTGACGGGAAAAGGCAACGCGGTTTTCTGTGGTCGTTAATTCTTCCGTCAGCTGCATCATGTTTTCACTTGCCTTAAGATCAGGATAATCCTCCATTACTATATTCATACGCCCCAAGGCGCTCTGTAGTGCATTTTCAGCCCCTGATAGCTGCTGTATAGCATCATCGGTTAGCGTGGCAGCAGCCCCCTTTAAAAGCGCTGAGGCTTCATTACGGGCGTTAATAACCGCTTCTAACGTTTCACGCTCATGGGCCATATAGCCTTTAGCCGTCTCAACCAAATTTGGTATTAAGTCATAACGACGTTTCAGCTGCACCTCTATCTGCGAGAATGCATTTTGATGTCTATTTTTAAGCGTAACCAGCTGGTTGTAGATACTCACTACA
>CANNZV010006877.1:0-14516 GCA_947561585.1 Caprella mutica | reverse complement strand
GTATGAGACAATAAATGTTCAATGCCTGTAAAATATATTAAAGTTACGGAGGCGGTACAGTGAACCTCCTGAGTTGTGAAGTATTGGTTACTTCATAACTCAGGGGCACTGATAGTTTTCTATGATTTAAATCTTCGTGAAAACTATGGTCATTGAGGGTATATCGTTTTCTATAATTTAAACATAGAAAATATTTCATAACTCAGGTCCTTCATTACTTGAGTGCTTCATAACTAAGGAGTTTTACTGTAGTTATTTTGGTATTTTTAAAAGCCTTTATATCGTATCTTGTATATCATATTTATATCGTATCTAGTAATAGTATATCATATTTATATCGTAACTTGTATATCATATTTATATCGTAACTTGTATATCATATTTATATCGTATCTTGTATATCATATTTATATCGTAACTTGTATATCATATTTATATCGTATCTTGTATATCATATTTATATCGTATCTAGTAACAGTATATCATATTTATATATCGTATCTTGTATATCATATTTATATCGTATCTTGTATATCATATTTATATCGTAACTTGTATATCATATTTATATCGTATCTTGTATATCATATTTATATCGTAACTTGTATATCATATTTATATATCGTATCTTGTATATCATATTTATATCGTATCTTGTATATCATATTTATATCGTAACTTGTATATCATATTTATATCGTATCTTGTATATCATATTTATATCGTAACTTGTATATCATATTTATATCGTAACTTGTATATCATATTTATATCGTATCTTGTATATCATATTTATATCGTAACTTGTATATCATATTTATATCGTATCTTGTATATCATATTTATATCGTAACTTGTATATCATATTTATATATCGTATCTTGTATATCAAATTTATATCGTATCTTGTATATCATATTTATATCGTAACTTGTATATCATATTTATATCGTATCTTGTATATCATATTTATATCGTATCTTGTATATCATATTTATATCGTAACTTGTATATCATATTTATATCGTAACTTGTATATCATATTTATATCGTATCTTGTATATCATATTTATATCGTAACTTGTATATCATATTTATATCGTAACTTGTATATCATATTTATATCGTATCTTGTATATCATATTTATATCGTAACTTGTATATCATATTTATATCGTAACTTGTATATCATATTTATATCGTATCTTGTATATCATATTTATATCGTAACTTGTATATCATATTTATATCGTAACTTGTATATCATATTTATATCGTATCTTGTATATCATATTTATATCGTAACTTGTATATCATATTTATATATCGTATCTTGTATATCATATTTATATCGTATCTTGTATATCATATTTATATCGTAACTTGTATATCATATTTATATCGTATCTTGTATATCATATTTATATCGTAACTTGTATATCATATTTATATCGTAACTTGTATATCATATTTATATCGTATCTTGTATATCATATTTATATCGTAACTTGTATATCATATTTATATCGTATCTTGTATATCATATTTATATCGTAACTTGTATATCATATTTATATCGTATCTTGTATATCATATTTATATCGTAACTTGTATATCATATTTATATCGTATCTTGTATATCATATTTATATCGTAACTTGTATATCATATTTATATCGTATCTTGTATATCATATTTATATCGTAACTTGTATATCATATTTATATCGTAACTTGTATATCATATTTATATCGTATCTTGTATATCATATTTATATCGTAACTTGTATATCATATTTATATATCGTATCTTGTATATCATATTTATATCGTATCTTGTATATCATATTTATATCGTATCTTGTATATCATATTTATATCGTAACTTGTATATCATATTTATATCGTAACTTGTATATCATATTTATATCGTATCTTGTATATCATATTTATATCGTATCTTGTATATCATATTTATATCGTAACTTGTATATCATATTTATATCGTATCTTGTATATCATATTTATATCGTAACTTGTATATCATATTTATATATCGTATCTTGTATATCATATTTATATCGTATCTTGTATATCATATTTATATCGTAACTTGTATATCATATTTATATCGTATCTTGTATATCATATTTATATCGTAACTTGTATATCATATTTATATCGTAACTTGTATATCATATTTATATCGTATCTTGTATATCATATTTATATCGTATCTTGTATATCATATTTATATCGTAACTTGTATATCATATTTATATATCGTATATTTTAGTTTACAATGCATTTATTTAATGCTGTGATGCGATGAATTGAAAAGTAACTTATGTTGTTAATGTTTTTCAAGCGTACCCGCTCTTATTACTTCTCAGACTAATGACAATCGAATAAGTGTGGGACATGTCTTCTGCTATAGAAAATAATTTGCTTGATCGTTTTCAGTTAAGCTGTTTTGTCGTTACCTATACTGGTGGGATAATAATTATATTGTTTATTGAAGATATCACAAAGATGTATACATTTTTAAATTGAAACCAACATACACATACAATTAATGCTATCAAGCCCATTATAGCAGCTAGAAGCTACATATTCGGGTAAATAATATAAGTTATTAACCATAAAAAATCATTTCAACTTATCCCCCCTGCAAAAGTTACGGTGAAAACAGCTTAACTGAAAACAATCAACCAAAGTTACTCCTATAATATTTTCTATATCTGAAGAAATATAAGTGAGGCATGTCCCACACTTATTCGATTGATATAAATATGAGACGTAATAAGAGCTGGGTATGCCTGCACATTATTTTTTAATCTATTCAACATACAGTTATGAAGATATATGAAGTTCTTCGTTATGAAGGACCTGAGTTATGAAATGCTTCTTAGTTATGAAATATTTTCTATGTTTAAATTATAGAAAACGATATACCCCAGAAATTTCATGCTAGTTATCCCTCAATGACCGTAGTTTTCTCCCAGATTTTAATCATAGAAAACTATCAGTGGCCCTGAGTTATGAAGTGACCAATAGTTCATAACTCAGGGGTTTGACTGTACCGCGTATTCTTCATAGGGGTGAGTTTAATCAATTTTCTCAGTCGTTATTAATTAACATCTCATGTAATACAAGTAAGTCGCAACGAAAACTATTAGTCTATTTTAAAGCATATTAGCTAAACTTTAATGGGTTATTGTCACATATTCTCAAATTGAACCAAAATTAAAAAGTTACAATATTTGAAATATATTAACCTCGTGGAAACTAAAATAGAAAATAGCGTCACTAGAATTTATATCAATTCCATATAATTCATAATGCACATTTCAATCATTATTAATATAGATTCCAATATATATTTTGACTTTTATTTAATTTTTCATGAAAAAATATCAATATTCAGTTTTTTAATTTTACGATAGCCTATCGAATTCGGAAATATTGATCATGTAAAAGCACCATAAAATACCCAGAAAATTCTATTTCGATACCTTAAGCCCCGCCCCGTGCAGAGGCGTGACCACGCCCACTCCTCTGAAGGTGGTCAGGTCAAGGCAGGTGAAACTCATTACCTCATTGGACCTCGTGAAGAGAAGACGTGATCGCCTCTGCCAAGCAGCTAAACAGAGACAGGAGCTATCGGTGAGGAACTAAAAATATTTATTGATAAATAAAATTATGGAATTGCTGAATATAATTAAAAAACGAATTATCATAGTAAATTAAAAAGCAAGTGTTATTTTCAAATATAAATGAAGACTATTTAAAATAGTACAATAGAGATAATTTATTCATTTGTAAAATAATGATTTATTTATTTGTAAAATAATGAATTTATTAGTAAAATAATGAATTTATTTGTAAAATAATGAATAAATTTGTAAAACAATGAATTTTTTTGTAAAATTAGTTATTTATTTGTAAAATTTTTTGCTTATTTATAAAATATTTAAAAGTTCATACCCCTAATTTTATATTCCCTGATCAGTATGTGTGAGATAATTTTGAAAAAGGAAGGTTATAAAAATAGCAATTTTATTATAGATATTGAAAATAGTCTAGATTCTAGAAGAACAATGATGTCAGCCTTACCTAGGTACTTTTGAAATTACAATTAATGTCAGCCTTACCTAGGTACTTTTGAAATTACAATTAATGTCAGCCTTACCTAGGTACTTTTAAAATTAAAATTAATGTCAGCCTTACCTAGGTACTTTTGAAATTACAATTAATGTGAGCCTCACCTAGGTACTTTTAAAATTAAAATTAATGTCAGCCTTACCTAGGTACTTTTAAAATTAAAATTAATGTCAGCCTTACCTTGGTACTTTTAAAATTACAATTAATGTGAGCCTCACCTAGGTACCTACTTTTAAAATTAAAATTAATGTCAGCCTTACCTTGGTACTTTTGAAATTACAATTAATGTGAGCCTCACCTAGGTACTTTTAAAATTACAATTAATGTCAGCCTTACCTAGGTACTTTTGAAATTACAACTAATGTGAGCCTCACCTAGGTACTTTTGAAATTACAATTTCTTGTTATCTAATTTCAAAATTATCAACAAAAATTAATGATCCAATATAGGTTCCAGATCTCATATTTTTATTATTCAATACAGTTCTCCATAAAATTCATTGTTGGGGTTAGATTTTTTACCTCTTGTTTCTGAAATTTAGATCTTCTAAATAATTAATATAAAAGTAATTCATACATAACTACATGTATGATTAACCCTATATGTCCTATGGCGACATATACGTCCAATTTTAAATGATGTTTTCTACGAGGATTTTCTTAGTTAAGTACAATTGTTTTTTTTTAAATTGGGCTTTCTTGTTGTTTAATTTGCTTTCTTTACTTAAATATTACAGGAATATCACAAAAATTCTCGTTTTTACACTCTCAAAATAAATTATGACAAACAGGGTTTAAACTCTATTAATTTTTTGAAATTTCTAAGGTATTTCCTAAAATTTTAAAATAATAATAGAATAAAAGGATACCAAAATAATGTTAAAGTACACGTATATGTATCTATTATACGTTATCTATGTTATATCATTGAATAAAAAACATATCACAATCGCTATGATTAAAATACAGTTTCATAAAAAATTATAAATTTTATTTTCTTTAGAATTAAATTCTAAGGAAAATATATTCTTAGACGTGAACTTTTTATAGAAAAAAAATTATACTCAAATATTTTCTTTTTATATTTTTTATAACAGAATTTCTATAAATAATATCCCTTAGAATATTAGAAATTATATCTGCTTCTAAATGAACAACATTAGAAGTTACCTTCTAAATGAAGAATTTAGAAGTTATATTCTTGCTTCTAAATGAGCAACATTAGAAGTTACCTTTTAAATGAAGAACTTTTAATGGTTATACCATCGCTTCTAAATTAAGATAGAAGTAGAAAACTCACTTCTAAATGAAGAACATTTAGAAGCAGCATCGTCCCTTCTAAATTAAGAAAATTTAGAAGCGACATCATCCCTTTTAAATAAAGAGCATTTAGAAGCAGTATCGTCCCTTCTAAATAAAGAACATTTAGAAGCAGCATCGTCCCTTCTAAATGAAGAGCATTTAGAAGCAGCATCGTCTCTTCTAAATGAAGAGCATTTAGAAGCAACATCGTCCCTTCTAAATAAAGAACATTTAGAAGCAGCATCGTCCCTTCTAAATAAAGAACATTTAGAAGCAGCATCGTCCCTTCTAAATAAAGAACATTTAGAAGCAACATCGTCCCTTCTAAATAAAGAACATTTAGAAGCAACATCATCGCTTCTAAATAAAGAGCATTTAGAAGAAACATCATCCCTTCTAAATAAAGAACATTTAGAAGCAACATCATCGCTTCTAAATAAAGAGCATTTAGAAGAAACATCATCCCTTCTAAATAAAGAACATTTAGAAGCAACATCATCGCTTCTAAATGAAGAGCATTTAGAAGAAACATCATCCCTTCTAAATAAAGAACATTTAGAAGCAACATCATCGCTTCTAAATGAAGAGCATTTAGAAGAAACATCATCGCTTCTAAATCAAGGGTTGTCATTAATAATGGAAGTTAGTTTTGTGTCTGTCATCAGTATCGTTTACTTTAGCTTTGTTTATAGTTGAGTTAATTATTATAGTGCCAACCTACAAACAGAGAACAGTTTCAATTATTTAAAAGATTAATTAATTTTCTTTGAAGCTTGTATGTCACGATATATAATTATAAGTAATTGATAACATGTTCAAAATACTAATCCGTACAAATTCTAATATGATGGACGTGTACCTATATTGCTAACAGTGTCCTCATTGGGGTACTTACTGTGTCCCTATATTGCTAACAGTGTCCTCATTGGGGTACTTACTGTGTCCCTATATTGCTAACAGTGTCCTCATTGGGGTACTTACTGTGTCCCTATATTGCTAACAGTGTCCTCATTGGGGTACTTACTGTGTCCCTATATTGCTAACAGTGTCCTCATTGGGGTACTTACTGTGTCCCTATATTGCTAACAGTGTCTTCATTGGGGTACTTTATGTGTCCCTATATTGCTAACAGTGTCCTCATTAGGGTACTTACTGTGTCCCTATATTGCTAATAGTGTCCTCATTATGGTACTTACTGTGTACCTATATTGCTAACAGTGTCCTCATTAGGGTACTTACTGTGTCCCTATATTGCTAACAGTGTCCTCATTGGGGTACTTACTGTGTGTCCTTATATTGCTAACAGTGTCCTCATTGGGGTACTTACTGTGTCCCTATATTGCTAACAGTGTCCTCATTGGGGTACTTACTGTGTCCCTATATTGCTAACTGTGTCCTCATTGGGGTACTTACTGTGTCCCTATATTGCTAACAGTGTCCTCATTGGGGTACTTACTGTGTGTCCTTATATTGCTAACAGTGTCCTCATTGGGGTACTTACTGTGTCCCTATATTACTAACAATGTCCTCATTGGAGTACTTACTGTGTCCCTATATTGCTAACAGTGTCCTCATTGGGGTACTTACTGTGTCCCTATATTGCTAACAGTGTCCTCATTGAGGTACTTACTGTGTCCCTATATTGCTAACAGTGTCCTCATTGGGGTACTTACTGTGTCCCTATATTGCTAACAGTGTCCTCATTGGGGTACTTACTGTGTCCCTATATTGCTAACAGTGTCCTCATTGGGGTACTTACTGTGTGTCCTTATATTGTTAACAGTGTCCTCATTGGGGTACTTACTGTGTCCCTATATTGCTAACAGTGTCCTCATTGGGGTACTTACTGTGTCCCTATATTGCTAACAGTGTCCTCATTGGGGTACTTACTGTGTCCCTATATTGCTAACAATGTCCTCATTGGAGTACTTACTGTGTCCCTATATTGCTAACAGTGTCCTCATTGGGGTACTTACTGTGTGTCCTTATATTGCTAACAGTGTCCTCATTGGGGTACTTACTGTGTCCCCATATTGCTAACAGTGTCCTCATTGGGATACTTACTGTGTCCCTATATTGCTAACAGTGTCCTCATTGGGGTACTTACTGCGTGTCCCTATATTGCTAACAGTGTCCTCATTGGGATACTTACTGTGTCCCTATATTGCTAACAGTGTCCTCATTGGAGTACTTACTGTGTCCCTATATTGCTAACAGTGTCCTCATTGGGGTACTTACTGTGTCCCTATATTGCTAACAGTGTCCTCATTGGGGTACTTACTGCGTCCCTATATTGCTAACAGTGTCCTCATTGGGGTACTTACTGTGTCCCTATATTGCTAACAGTGTCCTCATTGGGGTACTTACTGTGTCCCTATATTGCTAACAGTGTCCTCATTGGGGTACTTACTGTGTCCCTATATTGCTAACAGTGTCCTCATTGGGGTACTTACTGCGTCCCTATATTGCTAACAGTGTCCTCATTGGGGTACTTACTGTGTCCCTATATTGCTAACAGTGTCCTCATTGGGGTACTTACTGTGTCCCTATATTGCTAACAGTGTCCTCATTGGGGTACTTACTGTGTCCCTATATTGCTAACAGTGTCCTCATTGGGGTACTTACTGTGTCCCTATATTTCTAACAGTGTCCTCATTGGGGTACTTACTGTGTCCCTATATTGCTAACAGTGTCCTCATTGGGGTACTTACTGTGTCCCTATATTTCTAACAGTGTCCTCATTGGGGTACTTACTGTGTGTCCCTATATTGCTAACAGTGTCCTCATTGGGGTACTTACTGTGTCCCTATATTGCTAACAGTGTCCTCATTGGGGTACTTACTGTGTCCCTATATTTCTAACAGTGTCCTCATTGGGGTACTTACTGTGTGTCCCTATATTGCTAACAGTGTCCTCATTGGGGTACTTACTGTGTCCCTATATTGCTAACAGTGTCCTCATTGGGGTACTTACTGTGTCCC
This sequence comes from Caprella mutica, assembly GCA_947561585.1. Classification (NCBI taxonomy): domain Eukaryota; kingdom Metazoa; phylum Arthropoda; class Malacostraca; order Amphipoda; family Caprellidae; genus Caprella; species Caprella mutica. Next base: position 6,071 of record CANNZV010006877.1, on the reverse strand, counting down.
TATATTTCTAACAGTGTCCTCATTGGGGTACTTACTGTGTGTCCCTATATTGCTAACAGTGTCCTCATTGGGGTACTTACTGTGTCCCTATATTGCTAACAGTGTCCTCATTGGGGTACTTACTGTGTCCCTATTTCATTAGAAGTTCAATCCCTTTTTAATTTCAAACTGGAAAAAATCAAAATGTTGAACCCTTTTTAATATTTTGCAAATAAATAAACATGAATAAATACCAACTGAAATAAGCTCAAGAAAAATATGTTTAATTTAAAATTTAAAATAATTCAAATAAAAACCTATCAAATCGAGAAGAATTTCAAGAGTGTTTCACTTTTTACAAATCCAATTTGTATTTTTCATCCCGAAGTGATCTCTCTTAGACGTTTGAAGGGGCTTATATATGGTGAAGATTAGAATAATAAATACAGTGTTGATACTGTAGAACTCCTCTATAGTGAACTCCTCTATAGTGAACTCCTCTATAGTGAACTCCTGTATTGTGAACTCCTCTAAAGTGAACTCCTCTAAAGTGAACTACTCTATAGTGAACTTCTCTATAGTGAACTCCTCTATAGTGAACTCCTCTAAAGTGAACTACTCTATAGTGAACTTCTCGAAAGTGAACTCCTCTAAAGTGAACTACTCTATAGTGAACTTCTCTATAGTGAACTCCTCTATAGTGAACTCCTCTAAAGTGAACTACTCTATAGTGAACTCCTCTATAGTGAACTCCTCTATAGTGAACTCCTGTATGGTGAACTCCTCTATAGTGAACTCCTGTATGGTGAACTCCTCTATAGTGAACTCCTGTATAGTGAACTCCTCTATAGTGAACTCCTGTATAGTGAACTCCTCTATAGTGAACTCCTGTATAGTGAACTCCTCTATAGTGAACTCCTGTATGGTGAACTCCTCTATAGTGAACTCTTCTATAGTGAACTACTCTATAGTGAACTCCTCTATAGTGAACTCCTCTATAGTGAACAACTCTATAGTGAACTCCTCTATAGTGAACTACTCTATAGTGAACTCCTCTATAGTGAACTCCTCTTTAGTGAACTCCTCTATATATATAGTGAACTCCTCTATAGTGAACTCCTCTATAGTGAACTCCTCTATAGTGAACTCCACTATAGTGAACTCCTCTATAGTGAACTCCTCTATAGTGAACTCCTCTATAGTGAACTCCTCTATAGTGAACTCCTCTATAGTGAACTCCACTATAGTGAACTCCTCTATAGTGAACTCCTCTAAAGTGAACTCCTCTATAGTGAACTCCTCTATAGTGAACTCCTCTATAGTGAACTCCTCTAAAGTGAACTCCTCTATAGTGAACTCCTCTATAGTGAACTCCTCTATAGTGAACTCCTCTATAGTGAACTCCTCTATAGTGAACTCCTCTATAGTGAACTCCTCTATAGTGAACTCCTCTATAGTGAACTCCTCTATAGTGAACTCCTCTATAGTGAACTCCTCTATAGTGAACTCCTCTATAGTGAACTCCTCTATAGTGAACTCCACTATAGTGAACTCCTCTATAGTGAACTCCTCTAAAGTGAACTCCTCTATAGTGAACTCCTCTATAGTGAACTCCTCTATAGTGAACTCCTCTATAGTGAACTCCTCTATAGTGAACTCCTCTATAGTGAACTCCTCTATAGTGAACTCCTCTATAGTGAACTCCTCTATAGTGAACTCCTCTATAGTGAACTCCTCTATAGTGAACTCCTCTATAGTGAACTCCTCTATAGTGAACTCCTCTATAGTGAACTCCACTATAGTGAACTCCTCTATAGTGAACTCCTCTAAAGTGAACTCCTCTATAGTGAACTCCTCTATAGTGAACTCCTCTATAGTGAACTCCTCTATAGTGAACTCCTCTATAGTGAACTCCTCTATAGTGAACTCCTCTATAGTGAACTCCTCTATAGTGAACTCCTCTATAGTGAACTCCTCTATAGTGAACTCCTCTATAGTGAACTCCTCTATAGTGAACTCCTCTATAGTGAACTCCTCTATAGTGAACTCCTCTATAGTGAACTCCTCTATAGTGAACACCTCTATAGTGAACTCCTCTATAGTGAACTCCTCTATAGTGAACTCCTCTATAGTGAACTCCTCTATAGTGAACTCCTCTATAGTGAACTCCTCTATAGTGAACACCTCTATAGTGAACTCCTCTATAGTGAACTCCACTATAGTGAACTCCTCTATAGTGAACTCCTCTAAAGTGAACTCCTCTATAGTGAACTCCTCTATAGTGAACTCCTCTATAGTGAACTCCTCTATAGTGAACTCCTCTATAGTGAACTCCTCTATAGTGAACTCCTCTATAGTGAACTCCTCTATAGTGAACTCCTCTATAGTGAACTCCTCTATAGTGAACTCCTCTATAGTGAACTCCTCTATAGTGAACTCCTCTATAGTGAACTCCTCTATAGTGAACTCCTCTATAGTGAACACCTCTATAGTGAACTCCTCTATAGTGAACTCCACTATAGTGAACTCCTCTATAGTGAACTCCTCTAAAGTGAACTCCTCTATAGTGAACTCCTCTATAGTGAACTCCTCTATAGTGAACTCCTCTATAGTGAACTCCTCTATAGTGAACTCCTCTATAGTGAACACCTCTATAGTGAACTCCTCTATAGTGAACTCCACTATAGTGAACTCCTCTATAGTGAACTCCTCTAAAGTGAACTCCTCTATAGTGAACTCCTCTATAGTGAACTCCTCTATAGTGAACTCCTCTATAGTGAACTCCTCTATAGTGAACTCCTCTATAGTGAACTCCTCTATAGTGAACTCCTCTATAGTGAACTCCTCTATAGTGAACTCCTCTATAGTGAACTCCTCTATAGTGAACTCCTCTATAGTGAATGTAGAGTCCTGTTTAAGGGAGCTACCACGTATAGTGAACAAATTTTATTAGTGCCTGGTTTTAGTGGCCATTTTTGGCAGATTAAAAATATTTTGTTCACTATAGAGGCTACTATCTTACTCAGGACTCTACCTTTACTATACAGGAGTCCACTATATAGAATTTATATAATCATAATAAATAATAGCGTATACAGAATTATCATTTTATTGAATTATTCAAATTCTTTGATAAAGTCACTACCTACAATTTTATATGTTTTGCATTTCCCACCGAAATAATATTACATTAAATTATGAATCTTATGATATTAATTCAATCTAATTATGAATCAAGTTATTAATTAAACTTTATTATCTTCTTTCCAGATAAGCTACAGACGAACAAAATAATACATCAATACAACTTTACATCACTAACCACACATCAAAACTACACATCAATAGACCACACATCAAGTACACTACACAGTAAAGTACACATCACCAATCTACACATCACCAATCTACACATCACCAAAGAACTCAGCTTCAGTGATGGGAAAATTCTCCGTCAACTTCTGTCTTTTTTTTTCGTGTCTGTGTTTCGGTGCCGTAGAAATAACGGATGGTGAGTAGAAATCAATTTATTAATTAGAGTAGTTTGTGTCTGTCTGTCCGTCACACTAACCTAATAATACGTTTGACAAGCAGCTGATAGCATGGATAGGAAATTATTCTGATATCAGTTCAAAAAACGGTTTCAATAACTAAATTAAATTTTATTTCATTCAGTTGAAAATATTCGAGTAAAAGCGAAGTGAGGGATAATAATTATTACATAAATTGAACTACCAACAGTGAAAATAAAATACCTAATAATATAAAACGGTCATTTTTTACGGACCGTGTACATTAGTAAGAATAATTGGGGCAGCGAGTTTGATAATTGAACCTGTAGAACAATAGAAAACAGATCGTTACTATTTTAACTAGTAGACCTGTCAACTGTTCCGTCACACGGCTATAGCAACTAATTACTATTGTAGAAAATGAACACCATTACTATTGTAGAAAATGAACACCATTACTATTGTATACTATTGTAGAAAATGAACACCATTACTATTGTAGAAAATGAACACCATTACTATTGTAGAAAATGAACACCATTACTATTGTAGAAAATGAACACCATTACTATTGTAGAAAATGAACACCATTACTATTGTAGAAAATGAACACCATTACTATTGTAGAAAATGAACACCATTACTATTGTAGAAAATGAACACCATTACTATTGTAGAAAATGAACACCATTACTATTGTAGAAAATGAACACCATTACTATTGTAGAAAATGAACACCATTACTATTGTAGAAAATGAACACCATTACTATTGTAGAAAATGAACACCATTACTATTGTAGAAAATGAACACCATTACTATTGTAGAAAATGAACACCAACATGACTCGTTTGATAATTTTGTTAAATTGAATATACTTGAATTTTGTAAGATTTATTTCTTATTTATATAACAACGAAAGCTGTTTGTAAATTGTTAAAGAATGATTTACAGTAACATTTATAAATTAAATATTTTTAAAGATATATGAAATGGATATTACTAAATTTCAATGAAATTCATTAATTTTTTATTGACGTTATTTCAGTTTTAAATAATAAAGTAGTCAACAGTTAATAATTATTAACGAAGTTTTTATATCCTAGAGTAAATGTAATATTAGTTGAAAATCCGTAGATTTTTTGCGATTTTTCAAACTGATTTTACGTATTTTTTAATTTTCACTATTTCAATCAGAATAATTCACTTATATAATATTCTATCATGTAATTTATTTTAATTCATATTTAGGTACAGGAAAAATTCATGAATATGTAATATATATTCATTCCATTACGAATTATGAATGTGATGAGATAATTACAGTCTCAGATGATGAAAATTGCCATTGGATAAAATTTATAATATATTATTATTTAAATTGACAGAACATTTGAAATTATTTTACATAATTGACAAAAAAAAAAGAGAAATATGGTTAGATATTTTGAATGGATATAATTAAATTAATAGATAGATAATTTGAATGGATAAATTAGTTTTATAGATATATGCTAGATGAATTTACCTTCTTTTGAAATTATCAAGTTAGTGTTTCTTTAGATATGTTTTTTAACAATTTTATATTTGTTTTTTGTTCAATCGGCATCTTGTGTTCAGAGTAGGTTTTTTTCTTTCATTTTTAGATGAACTCAATATAAAATTTGAAAAATTATTTGGAATTAATTTTAAATTAATTTGAGAATTACTCGAGCATAATTACAAGTTAATTACTTTATTTACAACTATTGGTGGTTGTTTTAACTCTTCACTGTGCACTTTATTTACAACTATTGGTGGTTGTTTTAACTCTTCACTGTGCACTTTATTTACAACTATTGGTGGTTGTTTTAACTCTTCACTGTGCACTTTATTTACAACTATTGGTGGTTGTTTTAACTCTTCACTGTGCACTTTATTTACAACTATTGGTGGTTGTTTTAACTCTTCACTGTACACTTTATTTACAACTATTGGTGGTTGTTTTAACTCTTCACTGTGCACTTTATTTACAACTATTGGTGGTTGTTTTAACTCTTCACTGTGCACTTTATTTACAATTTTTAGTGGTTGTTTTAACTCTTCACTGTGCACTTTATTTACAACTATTGGTGGTTGTTTTAACTCTTCACTGTGCACTTTATTTACAACTATTGGTGGTTGCTTTAACTCTTCACTGTGCACTTTATTTACAATTTTTAGTGGTTGTTTTAACTCTTCACTGTGCACTTTATTTACAACTATTGATGGTTGTTTTAACTCTTCACTGTGCACTTTATTTACAACTATTGGTGGTTGTTTTAACTCTTCACTGTGCACTTTATTTACAACTATTGGTGGTTGTTTTAACTCTTCACTGTGCACTTTATTTACAACTATTGGTGGTTGTTTTAACTCTTCACTGTGCACTTTATTTACAACTATTGGTGGTTGTTTTAACTCTTCACTGTGCACTTTATTTACAACTATTGGTGGTTGTTTTAATTCTTCACTGTGCACTTTATTTACAACTATTGGTGGTTGTTTTAACTCTTCACTGTGCACTTTATTTACAACTATTGGTGGTTGTTTTAACTCTTC
>CANNZV010006876.1:0-14522 GCA_947561585.1 Caprella mutica | reverse complement strand
ACATTACCCAAGGGCTGATTAATTTCTGTCTGCGCCCTTAAAGCACGCTCAAGATCTGAAGGTTTGATTTTACCAAGTTGAACGAGTCGTTCGCCAAAGCGGAGTATCGGTGAATCGGATATTGCAGCCGTCATAATTATATACTTTTTATTTTTATGGTTTTCAGGCTAAGCTCCTTAATCGGAGTCATACTCAGAACCTGCTACAAGCCCACAGATCCATGCCCTATAATTTTTATTTATAAGGGAAAAACATGCAAGAAGTTTTTCCCAAGTGGTCAAAAAACCTTCTGAACCAGTATCAAAAAGCCAAATGACATGCACCTAACGCAATTACTGTGTAAGTTCGGCGCCTTCCATCAATCGGGGTGAAACCGAACTGCCATAGCTTTTTCTACGACTGAGCGCCCATAAACATAGCGCCGCCGATACCTACAACCATCATGCCAATCATCGCGATAATACTAATGATTGTCAGAATCCCCATCAACTTCCAGAAACTGGCCTGCTGTGCAAGCGCTGCTTCCAGGTCAGCAAGACTCATCCCGGTAACCGCACGTTTAATTGCACCAGCATAACGAAGCAGATACAAAGAGGCCATAAAATAAATCAACGCCAGAACCAGATATAGCACGCCCATTCCAATCAGGAATCCACCGCCACCCATCATGTCCAGACCTTCAACACCTTCAGCTCCACCCATCATGCCAGCACCCATCAACATTGGCACTGCTGCGATTACCATAAAGGCAGTACCAATAAAACCCAGCACTGACAAGAGCAATACCCAAGGTCTGGTTTTGCGCAAGGAAGTTACAATACTATCAGTCATTAGACCGGTACCACCGTTCACATCACGGACTGTTGACTGAGGTGGTGCGTAGGCATCTTGAGTGCTCATTATTTTTCCTGTATTGAGTTAAAATTAAGTAAAACAGAATATAGAACAGTAATAAGACTTAGTCACTTCAAAGCGATAACTGACCACCCATAAATTACGCTTATCACAAAAATGATGTATCCAGACAGGTAAAATTATATTTTCGTGGAGATAATGCTACTCTTAGCTAGATTACTAACCCCACGTTTTGGCCCCTGTGAACAAAATGAAGAAAATTATGATGCAGCGTTTGCTAACAACTACCTTACTGACCACCCTCTTAAGTACTTCTGTATTTGCTGAAACCAGTACCAACACATCAAAAAATACCGATATAACCCGTCAGTCCACCATGATCGTATTAGATGGCTCCAACAGCATGTGGGGGCAATTACAAGGCATCAACAAGATCGTCACCGCACGTGAAAGCCTGAAAACTCTGTTGGAAAGTGCTGATGGGAACATCAACTTTGGCCTGCTCACCTATGGTAACAAACGTAAAAAAGGCTGTAGTGATTTTACGTTAGTCAGCAAACCAGAAGACTACGATATGGTTAGCCTGCTGAAAGATATTTACCGAATGAATCCACGTGGCCGCTCTCCAATTGCTGATGCGCTGAAAAAAGCGGCTTCTATTCTTCCACCGGAAAATGCCCATATTCTTCTGGTCAGTGATGGAGAAGAGAGCTGTAATGGTGACCCATGTGCTGTTGCAAAGGAGCTGCGTCAGGAAAACCCATCATTACAAATCGACGTTATCGGCTTCAGGGCTGAAAAAGAGGCCCAGCTTGAGTGTATTGCTGAGAATGGTAACGGCGCCTTTGTAGTTGCAGATAACACAGAGCGATTGAAAACGTTATTAGCAGGCGTTCGGGCAAAAGCAAATTTAATCAGCAGCAGCACGACTAAGAGCGGCGCTCAGGACCTACCCGGCAGTGTAGAAATAACCATCAAGCCAGACAGCACCCGCACACTCCCTCGTGCAAACTACTCTATTTACACACTCGATGAAAAAAATGTTGCCAGCTTTACTTCACGCACACAGGTTAAAGAATACCTGAAACCTGGCACTTATCGGGTTAAAGCGCGGTGGACTGGCCGCAGTGAAACTAAAACTGTTACGGTCCAACCCGGCAAAACCAGCAAACTTGAATTTGATGCCGGTGAATCAGGCACTTTAAAAATCTCATCCATTGATGACAAAAAACAGCCTATTGAGGTCAACTACAGTGTCTATCTGCAAAGTGGTGACTTCATATCCAAGCATGTATTACGCAGTGAATTTGAAGTACAGATACCTGTTGGCACCTATAGGGTAAAGGCTGATCTTAACGGCAAAATCATTGAGGAAGAGCTGAGTGTCACCGCCAATGCACAAAACCGCCATATATTTAAATTTGATGAGAAATAAAAAAAGCCAGAACTGAACTATTGCGAAGCTGTCTAAAACATTGGATAGTTGTATCGGGGCTTCCCATATAAAGCAACTATGCTAATTAAACAAATAATGAAATGACTAAGGAGTTATTCCAATGAAAAGAACAGCTACCCTGAAGATTGCTGCAACTGTTGTTATATCCAGCCTGTTAGTGACAGGTTGTAACACCAATAATGCCCAAATGGGCTCAACAGCCGGTGCTGTCATCGGTGGTGCACTAGGCCATCAGCTTGGCAAAGGCAGAGGAAAAACAGCAGCAACAATCGCTGGTACCATTATTGGTAGCCAGATCGGTGGCAATATTGGTGCCCAAATGGATGCACGGGATCGCCAATACATAAATAACGCAGTCTATAGTGGTCAGTCACAATCCTGGCAGAACCAACAAACAGGCCACCGCTATACCGCAACTCCGGGTGCCGTCCAACCAGCAACCTATCAGGGCCAACAAACTGTTTGCCGCCCTGTCACTGTAGTAGGTTACATAGACGGCCAACAGCAAAATATTCAGATGAATGCCTGCAAAGGTGCTAATGGCCAATGGCAATCAACCTCGTAACATCTTAAAAAGCTAATCAGTTTGCCCCTGTAAAATTCAGGGGCACCTCAGCGTGTGCGGCAGGTGAAACATTTGCAAAACCTGTCGTACTACTCAATTTATATCATGTTGCTAGTCTGTGGCTTTCGAACTACCAACATAAGTACGCCCAACATAAGCCTCAACCATTTTCTGAAACTCATCAGCAATGTTATCTCCCTTTAAAGTCACCGTCTTTTCCCCATTCTCATAAACAGGTGCAACTGGTCGCTCACCACTACCGGGCAGGCTGATACCAATATTGGCATGCTTACTCTCACCAGGCCCATTCACTACACAGCCCATCACGGCTACAGACATACTCTCAACACCAGCATACTGATCCTTCCAAACCGGCATTTGAGCACGAAGCCAGCTTTGAATCTGCTCTGCCAATTTCTGAAAATAATCACTGGAAGTTCGTCCGCAACCCGGACAGGCAACCACCTGTGGTGTAAATGAGCGCAACCCCAAAGACTGAAGAATTTCCTGGCCCACAATCACTTCTTTTTCTCGCGGCGCCCCTGGCTCAGGTGTCAGGGAGATACGAATAGTGTCCCCCCCCCCCCACCCAATCCCCTGCTGAAGTAGTAGCGATAATGCAGCCGTAGACGCAACAATGCCCTTACTGCCCATACCCGCCTCAGTCAGCCCTAAATGCAGCGGGTAATCACACCGACTGGCCATATCCCGATAGGCTCGTACCAGACCCTGCACATCACTCAATTTGCATGAAAGGATAATACGATCGTGCGGCAAACCATACTCTTCAGCTTTTGCCGCACTGGTAAGCGCCGATTCAATCAAGGCTTCATGCATGACATCCTGTAGCTCAAGTGGCTGAGGCAATTGGGAGTTTTCATCCAGATTACGTGCCAGCAACTCCTGATCCAGTGACCCCCAATTCACCCCGATACGCACCGGTTTATTGTATTGACAGGCGAATTCAATCATTTGTGCAAATTGCTCATCCCGCTTCTTGCCACGGCCGACATTACCCGGATTAATCCGGTATTTCGCCAACGCCTGAGCACACTCCGGCACAGCAGCCAATAGCTTATGGCCATTAAAATGAAAGTCACCGATCAATGGGACAGGGCAACCCATCTTATCGAGCCGCTCATAGACTTCGGGCACAGCTTGCGCAGCTTCAAGTGTATTAACGGTAATACGCACTAACTCTGAACCAGCCTGAGCTAATTCTGCACATTGAATAGCAGTGCGTAGTGCATCGGCGGTATCCGTATTTGTCATGGATTGCACAACAACAGGAGCCTGTCCACCTACAACAATGTTGCCTATTCTCACAGGTATCGTTTTATGGCGCTGCAAAGCATTTTTATCAGGCATAGTCCCTCTATACATGGCATTTTAATTGATGGAATACATTATGCCCCAAATATTCTTCAAATTCAGAACCACCGGAAAGATGTAGAAAAGCCTTATAGAAAACCACTGATAAATTATGTATCTGCAGACAAATTTATTCTATGCCCATGGGCAGTGATAACTTGTTACAACCCAAAAAATGGAGTAGATTCCTTCTACACAGAGGATGGGATGAAGCATAGATGAGTACAAGCACAGGGGCCGCGGTTCGCTTTGAAAAAGTCCAGAAAAGTTATGATGGAGAAACCTTAGTTGTAAAAGATCTTAACCTGGACATTGCTCCCGGAGAGTTTCTAACCATGCTTGGCCCCTCTGGCTCAGGCAAATCTACTTGCCTTATGATGCTCGCGGGATTTGAACCCGCAACTAATGGCGAAATCTTCCTGAACAACAAAGCGATCAATTCTGTACCACCAAACAAACGGGGTATCGGGATGGTTTTCCAGAACTATGCTTTGTTTCCACATATGTCCGTCGCAGAAAACCTTGCCTTCCCGTTAAAAGTCCGTGGTGTCAGTAGTTCAGATATTAAATCGAAAGTACAACGCACACTTGATATGGTCGAGCTGGGTGCTTTCGGCAATCGTCGACCAGCACAATTATCAGGTGGCCAACAACAACGGGTTGCTGTTGCGCGAGCTTTGGTGTTTGAACCTGAACTTATCCTGATGGATGAACCGCTTGGCGCACTTGATAAACAGCTTCGTGAACAAATGCAATATGAAATCAAGCATATCCACGAAAACCTGGGAGTTACAGTTGTCTACGTTACCCATGACCAGACTGAAGCATTAACCATGTCTGACAGGGTCGCAGTATTTGAAGACGGCATCATTCAACAATTGTCCCCACCCGATGAATTGTACGAAAGCCCGAAGAATTCTTTTGTGGCTCAGTTCATTGGTGAAAACAATAAGCTATCCGGCAAAGTAACCCATATGAATGGTAGCACCTGTGAGGTACTACTTGATGACGGTACGACTATCAAAGCGGAGGCCGTCAATGTTTCCGGTGTCGGAGACCAGACAACTATATCCTTACGCCCGGAACGGGTAGAAATGGAACCTGAAACACAGATGGATAGTATGGTTCAGGGCACCATTAGCGAAATACTTTACCTTGGTGATCACCTGCGAATCGTAATGAACGTCGCAGGAAACCCTGAGTTTATTGCAAAAGTCAGAAACCGTGGCGAACTAAGACCCTTGTCTCAAGGCCAAACAGTAACAGTGGGTTGGGCCGCTAGTGATTGCAAAGCACTTGACCCGGTAACCTGATATATCATTGACCGTGAAAGCTGCCTTGTAACTTTTATAGTGCAATATGGCTTCATAGTAAATTTAGCTGTCACCGGGTGGTGCCCCTGGCAGTATATTAAGTGCCTTGGACTATTCACGGCATAATCTTAGAGGAGAAGAGAATGAAACTTAGAACACTTATTTCAACCGCTTTACTGGGCGGTAGCCTTGCGTTCGCATCTGCATCACATGCTGCAGATGAAATCACCGTTGTATCCTGGGGCGGCGCTTATACCAAGTCACAGGTTGAAGCCTATCACAAACCATGGATGGCAAAGACCGGTAACAAAATCAATTCTGAAGATTACAACGGCGGTATCGCTGAAATTAAAGCTCAGGTTGAAGCTGGCAATGTAACCTGGGATCTGGTTGACGTTGAATTGTCAGATGCTATCCGTGCATGTGATGAAGGCCTGCTGGAAAAAATTGACCCTGCTGAGCTGCCTAAAGGCGCTGATGGTACTCCGGCTGCTGAAGATTTCATGGAAGGCACGCTGTATGAATGTGCTGTAGCAAACATCGTATGGTCTACCATCTTTGCTTATGACACAACTAAAATTAAAGACGGCCCTAAAACAATGGCTGATTTCTTTGACCTTGAGAAATTCCCTGGTAAACGTGGCCTGCGTAAAGGCGCAAAAGTTAACCTGGAATTCGCTTTGATGGCTGACGGCGTTGCTGCAAAAGACGTATATGCTGAGATGGAAAAGCCAGAAGGTATCGATCGTGCATTTAAGAAACTCGACACCATTAAGAAAGACGTTGTTTGGTGGGAAGCAGGCGCACAGCCACCCCAGCTATTAGCTGATGGCGAAGTCGTAATGACCACTGCCTACAATGGCCGCATCTTTAACGCTGTTGCTGGTGAAAAGAAGCCATTCGCAATCGTTTGGGATGGTCAGATCTGGGATCTGGATCTTTGGGTTATGCCAAAAGGCTCTAAGAACAAAGAAGCTGCAATGGACTTCCTGAAGTTCTCAACAGCAACTGAACAGTTGGCAGCACAGGCTTCATGGATCTCTTATGGCCCGGCACGTAAGTCTTCTGCGCCATTAGTTGGTAAGTATGCTACTGATGAATCTATTGATATGCAGCCACAGATGCCGACTGACCCGGCTAACCTGACAAATGCTGTACAAAGTAACTTCGAATTCTGGGCAGATAACTCTGACCAGTTAACCGAACGTTTCAATGCATGGCTAGCTAAGTAATAGCTATGAAAGTTCGTTTTCACCCCGGTGAATGAAAGGTACGAACTTTCACAGTAAGTAACACCTACCACCTGGTGCATTGCCCCGGGTGGTATCCAGCGTTATCAACTTCATTGATATTCATCCCGTATTCTTTAGAGATTCTTCATGTCTGATACGACTTCCCCCATTCTTACCGCTGATGGCGCGCCTCTAAAAACAAAATTGGCACAAACCACCCGAACGCTCCGCTGGAAAGCTTTGTTACTGACGTTGCCATTGGTGCTGTTTATCATCATCACCTTTGTACTGCCTATCGGGCAGATGCTCTATAGATCGGTACATAATCCAACAGGCACCAATGTTGTTCCGCAATTCGCTGAAGCTATCCAGGAATGGGATGGGGAAGGCATGCCAGACGACAAATTCGTGGAGATCTTTGTCAAAGACTTAGCTTTAGCTAAAAAGAACAGCGAAGTCGGCAAAACTGTGGGTAATCTGGCCACCCGTGTCAATTATGAGATTCCGGGCTCAAGAAGCCTCATCACCTCGACCGCCAGAAAAGCCAAAAATATTACAGAAGGCCCTTATCTGGAAGCCCTGATAAAAATTAATAAGAAATGGGATAACCCTGCCATCTGGACAACCCTTCAGCGTGTCTCTAAAGATTATACCGCCGCCTTTTACCTTGCAGCACTGGATCGCAAATACGATGCTAAAGGCAGCATTATCCGCGCGGATGAACTTTACCAAATTTACATACCGATACTCATCAAAACCATTTGGCTATCGGCGGTTATCACCCTACTCTGTTTTTTACTCGCTTATCCGGTGTCCTATCTGCTATCGACACTCCCCATGCGCACCTCTAACCTGCTAATGATTCTGGTTCTGCTACCGTTCTGGACATCACTACTGGTTCGTACAACAGCCTGGATAGCGATGCTGCAAACGGAAGGCATTGTGAATGATTTTCTCGTATTCCTTGGTGTGATTGGTGATGACGGCCGCATCCAAATGATCTACAACCAAACCGGCACCATTATTGCCATGGTGCATATATTATTGCCGTTTATGATTTTGCCACTGTATTCAGTGATGAAAACCATTCCCCCCAGCTATATGCGCGCCGCCAAATCGATGGGGGCCTCGACAACCTATTCATTCCGACGCGTTTACTTCCCACAAACCATCCCGGGCATTGCAGCAGGCACACTACTGGTCTTCATTCTGGCCATTGGTTATTACATCACCCCGGCCTTAGTCGGTGGTAATGACGGGCTACTGATCTCAAATCTGATTGCTGATCACATCAAGAAAACGTTGAACTGGAGTCTTGGTGCCGCCTTAGGCGCAATTTTACTGGTAGTGGTTCTATTCCTCTACTGGCTATACAACAAGCTTGTCGGTGTCGACAACCTGAAGTTCGGATAAGGGGCGATTTATGAAGAGCAAAACACCATTTTTCAAACGACCCGGAACGATTGCACTCTTGATTGCGACAGTCATTGCATTCGTACTGACATTCTCTCTTCCGGTCGCCGTTGTATTCTTTATTGTCTTCGGTATTCCGCTTTATTTTATGGAGGAAATGCCGGCTTATGCCTCAAGAATGGAGAAAATCGGCAAATATACTTTTCTGACGATTTGTTCATTTATTTTCATTTTTCTGATCACACCGATCCTGATCATTATTCCACTGTCGTTTAATGCTGAACCATACTTCACCTTCACCGAAGGCATGATGACGCTCGATCCCGCAGCCTATTCGTTACGATGGTATGCAGATATTTTCCGGTTTGGCATGCTTGACCCGGATGGCACTGCAAACTGGTGGTCCGACATGTGGGAAAATGCTACCTGGGTGAATGCAGCACGCAACTCATTCTTTATCGCCATACTTTCAACATTGGTGGCGACCGCTTTTGGCACACTGGCTGCGCTCGGTTTGTCACGTCCTGAAATGCCTTATCGCTCAACTATCACCAGCTTATTGATTTCACCCATGATTGTGCCACTGGTTATCACAGCAACCGGCATGTTCTTTTTCTATTCACAAAAAGATCTGTTTCCGTTTTACCCTAATGGCCTGGCCAAAACCTATCTTGGCATCATTCTGGCCCATTGCCACCTTAGGCATACCTTTCGTCATCATCACAGTAACCGCAACACTATCTGGTTTTGATCGTTCTTTAATACGAGCCTCTCAAGGGTTAGGTGCAAATGGCTTCACGACCTTCTTTAAAGTCATCATGCCACTGATTCTTCCCGGCATGATCTCCGGCGCCCTGTTTGCCTTCATTACTTCACTCGATGAAGTAGTTGCTGTCATCTTCCTTGCTGATGTCGATCAGAGAACCATTCCAAGACAGATGTTCTCCGGCATTCGTGAACAGATTTCTCCGACGATCCTTGCGGTGGCGACGATTCTGGTAGTGCTCTCGATAGGATTGTTAACCGCACTGGAAATATTGCGGCGAAGATCTGAGCGTTTGCGTGGATTGCTCCGGCTTAAAACACTCTCATCCCACCTCCTCGCCTTAATCTGGCGGGGAGCTGGTTATTTTGCCACTCACTGGCATGGTCAACACCCTCCTTTATTCACTCTTATATTCAGCCTGCAAGGATTGCGCATTCTGCCTGGCAGCATCCCTGAATCAGATTCAAAACCCCTCACATTAACGGTAATGACCATCAGCGTCCTGCTTCTGATCTTGCAAACCGTCGGTACGTTAAGCTGCGTCGAACACCACGTCAAAACAACGGAGGATATGATGCTGTTGTGGGATGAGAAATTCCTGGCACACCTTTACCAATCAGACCATAAAAGCATCTGGCAACCGGACAGAGCAACGTTAATATCTGCTGGCATTATTTCACGATGATTTAACTTTCCACCCAACTTCCCTCTATGCCACTATAATCAGCATTGCGAGGAATCAGGAGTAATTTATGTTAACAAAAATTCAGACAATGCTGCTTAGTCATATAATTACTGGCACTTTTCTATGCCAGATTGCATCATTTACCCAGGCAGATGATCAGCTTGTCGAACCCAAACAAGCCATAAGTTCGGTTACAGCAGACTGGAACAGTGATGGTAGTTTTGACCGAGCAGTATTAATCGATGCCGGGAATGATGATGGTGCAGATTTATACATCTATCTATCAGAAGGCGATAATATGAAGCTAGTCACCCATCGCCCGGGGTTTGTCTGGAAAGGCAACATGTGGGGCATGCTGC
Organism: Caprella mutica; assembly: GCA_947561585.1. Lineage (NCBI taxonomy): Eukaryota > Metazoa > Arthropoda > Malacostraca > Amphipoda > Caprellidae > Caprella > Caprella mutica. The sequence continues at coordinate 4,507 of CANNZV010006876.1, read as the reverse complement.
CTAAGCTGAGTCTGAATAAACGTGGCTCACTTGTCATCAACACAGAAAATACTGGCGTTGGCCGAACTGCCTGGAATCAAAAGCTATCCATTGCCTGGCGCAATGGACAGTTCATCGTTGCTGGTTATACCTATGACAGCTATGACCGACTTGACCCCAATAACATTGTTAACTGTGACCTGAATTTACTAACGGGCAAAGGAAATCTCAACAACAAACCCATTAAATCCCCTGTGAAAAGAGTAGCGTTGACTAAATGGGATGACCAAACAGTTCAGGGCGTGTGTTTTGATGAATAAGACTAACTCACTTTGCGGAAGGTCAAATTAAAACGCCTATCCTCTGTTAGCGGATGCCAGGCTTTACGTATGGTAAGCACACCATGAAAATTCAAGCGTGCTTCTCCCCCCCAAACCACCACATCCCCATGTTGCAATGGGATTTTTAATGGCTTATCAGTACGCTGCAAACCACCAAACTGGAAAGTCACCGGAACACCCAATGAAACTGAAACGATTGGTGCAGAGAAGTCGCGCTCATCTTTGTCCTGATGCAAGCCCATCTTTGCCCCAAGTTCATACTCATTAATCAGGCAAACATCAGGTTCAAAAGCATTATTACCCAGCTGTATGGGCAGCATCGATACTCAAATTGCGCAATACATCGGGAATCTCAGGCCAAGCCAGCCTGGTTAAAGGGTCGACTGAAGAATATCGATAACCACGTCGATCAGAAATCCAGCAATAGTCACCACATCCGGTCATGGCCACTGACATATTACCACCGCCCGGTGTCTGCATTTTACGAAATGGCGCTTGTTTGATAACAGTATCTACAGCAAGCAACAAATCAGGCGCTCGCTCAGTGGCAAACTGTCGCAGAACAACCGCTCCGGGACAAATTACTTCTTCCCAAACCTCTCTCTGCCTGACCTCAAACAAATCCACGAAAGGAATACCAGGAATTGGAATTATTTAGGTCGGTAACCAAATAATTCAGCAATTTCGATATAGCCGTTATCCACTGCCATTTCCATCGGGCTTTTACGGCCTTGTCTGCAGTGCGCATATGAGGAATAGCACCCATGTGAAGCAAATACTTTACTGCTTGAAAATGTCCAAAACGAGCTGCATGATGCAAAGGTGTCCAGCCATTCCGGGTACGAGCATTCACTGACCCACCATGGTTAGCCAGATAAATTATAGGCTTAAGGTGGCCCCGCGAGGCGGCAACATGCAGAGGGGTCTCTCCATGTTTTGTGCCAGAAGCAGGGTTTGCACCCTGCTCGACCAGACCTCGGATACGACCATCATTTCCCTGCAGAGCCGCTAGCCATAATGATTCGTTTAGTTCCGTTTGGGAGGGTTTCCCTGGTGGCTCTGGCCCCGTATTAACAGTCGGTTGATTTTGAGACGCCTGTTGTGGTTGTTGAGCTTGTGCGGGTTGCGGTGCAGCTTGTGGTGCTTGTTTAATAATCACCACATGTTCCGTTTGCGGAGCTGGCTTTACGGCTGGTTGCGGTGCTGCTGGAGCAGTAGCTGGCTTTGGTGGTGCAGCTGGTGGATTGAAGGCTGAGAATAAATCTTCAAAAAAGCCAGCTTGAGCAACAGACGCATTGCAAGCAACGAAGACAAAGCACGCCATTAATTGGGTTTTGACATTAGGGGTCATGATCATTTCGCTACATTGGTTTGGACGTGGTTAGACAACAATTATATCAGAAAGTTGAAAACTCAAACATAAGCGAAGCTAATGTGATTCACCTGCTGCAAAGCCCTGCAAGGGAACCAAAAAACGAAATAACTTCGCATCGGAATAGTCTAACACTGGTAAAATTAAAATAGACTCATAAAGGATGATAAAATCGACATGCTAGACAAGACAAGCGAAGAATGGAAAAAAATTCCTATATGGGTAAGATCTATTCTATGGCTAGTGTATAAAAGACGCTCAGCATTACTGTTTGAATTTGGTGTTGCACTCATCGCAGCGCTACTGCTGATCTTCACAAATTCAACATTTTTAGGTGCATTAGCCCTTATTTGTGCATTTTTATGTGCAGGTGCCATTCGATGGGTAGATAATGCTGACTTATGGGATCAAGCGTAAAACATATGAATGACTCTGTCAGACATAATGCAAACAGACTAACAAACCGTTAAGGCACTCCAGGGCATGGCAAATATCGAAAAAAAACTAACTACCTGGCTTGAACATGGACTGATAAATGCTGAACAGCATAAAGCCATCAGTCAATACGAAGAATCGGAAGCCAAAAACTCCAGCAGTAATTGGTGGCTGTACAGCCTGTTGATTCTGGGCTCATCCATCATTGGATTAGGGGTTATATCCCTTATTGCGGCAAACTGGGCAGCAATTCCTGACATTGTAAAACTGATTGTGGCTTTTTCTCTGCTGGGCTCACTGGCGCTGGGGATATTTCAACAATACGGAAAAACCGAAAGCCACTGGTTTGATGCACTGATCAGTGCATTTGTCATACTCTGCCTGGCCATCATAGGTTTGATTGCCCAGATTTTTCACCTCAGCGGTGACTGGTACTATGCATTACTACTCTGGACAGCAATCACGCTCGCTCTGGTGATGTTTGCCCGACAACTTTTTGTCTATTTCCTTTGGTCTACGTTATTTTTACATGCTGCAACCTGGAGCAGCGTGGCATTATCAGCCGGTGAAATCAGTGATACCTACAAGCTCCTCCCAGCCTTATTCTTATTCGCGCCACTACTTGCTGCGGCCTGTTATAGCCTGACACATGTCGCTTCATTCCTGAAGAATTTCCGCACCAGTTTCTTCTTCTGGTTTCAGGTTTCAGGGCTCATTGCCCTCATTGTGATCGATATTATTCGTTCCGGAGGTGAAATGCGGGAGTTCGAATTAGCCTGGTATCTACCCAGCTATATTACAGCAATTGTTCTGGCTATCATCATACTGACCCGCGCTGACTATCGCCCCTTGAACAAAGGTTTGCTCCTGGCGGTTATCACCCTATTCTTACTCTATTACCACCCATTTATCCTCTTTGATGGTAATACCCGTTATAGCTATACCGCAGCAGAAGCAGCTGCTGGCGCTACGTTCTGGGCCGCCGATGACATTCGCGCTCCGATACTGACTATCCTGATTTTATTCTTATACGCGACTCATACCGGAAATAGTGGCCATCACAAGACTTTTAATTTAATCACATTCCTGATTGGCCTACGATTCGTTATTCTGTATTTTCAGGCCATGGGCGGATTAGCAGCAACAGGTGTTGGCCTGATTATGTCCGGACTAATGATCATAGGTATTGCCTGGTTTTGGTATAAGAGCCGGGGGCGACTCCGCCGCTGGAGTGAGGAGTTATACGAATGAAAAAGAAAATTCTGCTCCTATGCGCCCTACTCCTGCCCATTCTCGTGTTATCTGGCAATGCCTGGCTACATTACCAACAACGAGAATCCGGAGATGAAGTTATTTTGCCAATCACTGGCTTTGACCCTCGTGATTTATTATCCGGACATTATCTGATTTATCAGGTCGACTATGGAATTGACGAAGACAATGGCTGCCCAACCAGCCATATAGACGCACTGGCTTGCCTGGCACCGGAAAGGCGTGTTTTCCCCAGCGATGAGCTACCCGCCTCATGCACCCGCTTCATTCGGGGTAATTGTAATGACGATGCCGAATTTGTCACAGGATTAGAGCGCTTCTATGTACCAGAACAACATGCCATTTTATTGGAGAAGCATGTTCAAAATAACAAAGGAGAGCTAGTCGTTTCTGTTGATAGCAGAGGCAATACCGCAATTCGCGACCTGCTGATTAATGGCAAGCCCTGGAAAGAAATCATCGGTATAGAGTAGACTTGTGTCAGGGGTTCATTTCCGGAATATTTAATACCAGATTACTGCTCGCACAGCCCACACAAAAAAGGCCTTTTCCCTGAGCAGCATCCTCCTCAAATAAGGCCAGTGGCGCGCCACCAGGATAGGCAATCTCACCCTCGACCACCTGCCCCATACAAACACCACAAATCCCACTGCCACAACCCCAGGGAAGCATAATATCCTGGCGTAATGCAGCACTCAGAATACTCTCACCCTCAGCAACCACAAATTGATGTGAGGTGTTTTCGATTCGGACAGTATAAGACACCAGATAGCCTTCCAGCTAAGAACAAAAGAGCAGTATGGATGAATTCTAATGCCCTTGCATACACACCTATTTTTCGTACTTGTAATAGGCCTTATTAAGAAAGTCAGCAACCAGCTCGATCTCTTCATCAAAGAAACGGGAACCAAGATTTGCATCACAACGCCGAACCTGAGCCAATAGTTTGGGAAAGTCACCAATCTTGCGATCTTCACGAGAATAGACACCAGAATCGTGACAGCTAATACAATTCGAATCATGTAAAGCTTTACCCGGATGAACTTCATCCGCTTTCTTTTCAGCTTCGGCTATTTTTTCAGGAGCCCCGGCCTCACTGATTACTTCA
>CANNZV010006875.1:0-14537 GCA_947561585.1 Caprella mutica | reverse complement strand
GTGTACTTGCCCGTTAAGAATAACGTGTTCTCAATAGTATCAGTATTTGTAACTAGTGTACTTGCCCGTTAAGAATAACGTGTTCTCAATAGTATCAATATTTGTAACTAGTGTACTTGCCCGTTAAGAATAACGTGTTCTCAATAGTATCAGTATTTGTAACTAGTGTACTTGCCCGTTAAGAATAACGTGTTCTCAATAGTATCAATATGTGTAACTAGTGTACTTGCCCGTTAAGAATAACGTGTTCTCAATAGAATCGATATTTGTAACTAGTGTACTTGCCCGTTAAGAATAACGTGTTCTCAATAGTATCAATATTTGTAACTAGTGTACTTGCCCGTTAAGAATAACGTGTTCTCAATAGTATCGATATTTGTAACTAGTGTACTTGCCCGTTAAGAATAACGTGTTCTCAATAGTATCAATATTTGTAACTAGTGTACTTGCCCGTTAAGAATAACGTGTTCTCAATAGTATCAATATTTGTAACTAGTGTACTTGCCCGTTAAGAATAACGTGTTCTCAATAGTATCAATATTTGTAACTAGTGTACTTGCCCGTTAAGAATAACGTGTTCTCAATAGTATCAGTATTTGTAACTAGTGTACTTGCCCGTTAAGAATAACGTGTTCTCAATAGTATCAATATTTGTAACTGGTGTACTTGCCCGTTAAGAATAACGTGTTCTCAATAGTATCAATATTGATAACTAGTGTACTTGCCCGTTAAGAATAACGTGTTCTCAATAGTATCAATATTTGTAACTAGTGTACTTGCCCGTTAAGAATAACGTGTTCTCAATAGTATCAATATTTGTAACTAGTGTATTTGCCCGTTAAGAATAACGTGTTCTCAATAGTATCAATATTTGTAACTAGTGTACTTGCCCGTTAAGAATAACGTGTTCTCAATAGTATCAGTATTTGTAACTAGTGTACTTGCCCGTTAAGAATAACGTGTTCTCAATAGTATCAATATGTGTAACTAGTGTACTTGCCCGTTAAGAATAACGTGTTCTCAATAGAATCGATATTTGTAACTAGTGTACTTGCCCGTTAAGAATAACGTGTTCTCAATAGTATCAATATTTGTAACTAGTGTACTTGCCCGTTAAGAATAACGTGTTCTCAATAGTATCAATATTTGTAACTAGTGTACTTGCCCGTTAAGAATAACGTGTTCTCAATAGTATCAATATTTGTAACTAGTGTACTTGCCCGTTAAGAATAACGTGTTCTCAATAGTATCAGTATTTGTAACTAGTGTACTTGCCCGTTAAGAATAACGTGTTCTCAATAGTATCAATATTTGTAACTGGTGTACTTGCCCGTTAAGAATAACGTGTTCTCAATAGTATCAATATTGATAACTAGTGTACTTGCCCGTTAAGAATAACGTGTTCTCAATAGTATCAATATTTGTAACTAGTGTACTTGCCCGTTAAGAATAACGTGTTCTCAATAGTATCAATATTTGTAACTAGTGTATTTGCCCGTTAAGAATAACGTGTTCTCAATAGTATCAATATTTGTAACTAGTGTATTTGCCCGTTAAGAATAACGTGTTCTCAATAGTATCAGTATTTGTAACTAGTGTACTTGCCTGTTAAGAATAACGTGTTCTCAATAGTATCAGTATTTGTAACTAGTGTACTTGCCTGTTAAGAATAACGTGTTCTCAATAGTATCAGTATTTGTAACTAGTGTACTTGCCCGTTAAGAATAACGTGTTCTCAATAGTATTAGTATTTGTAACTAGTGTACTTGCCCGTTAAGAATAACGTGTTCTCAATAGTATCAATATTTGTAACTAGTGTACTTGCCCGTTAAGAATAACGTGTTCTCAATAGTATCAGTATTTGTAACTAGTGTACTTGCCCGTTAAGAATAACGTGTTCTCAATAGTATCAATATTTGTAACTAGTGTACTTGCCCGTTAAGAATAACGTGTTCTCAATAGTATCAGTATTTGTAACTAGTGTACTTGCCCGTTAAGAATAACGTGTTCTCAATAGTATCAATATGTGTAACTAGTGTACTTGCCCGTTAAGAATAACGTGTTCTCAATAGAATCGATATTTGTAACTAGTGTACTTGCCCGTTAAGAATAACGTGTTCTCAATAGTATCAATATTTGTAACTAGTGTACTTGCCCGTTAAGAATAACGTGTTCTCAATAGTATCGATATTTGTAACTAGTGTACTTGCCCGTTAAGAATAACGTGTTCTCAATAGTATCAATATTTGTAACTAGTGTACTTGCCCGTTAAGAATAACGTGTTCTCAATAGTATCAATATTTGTAACTAGTGTACTTGCCCGTTAAGAATAACGTGTTCTCAATAGTATCAATATTTGTAACTAGTGTACTTGCCCGTTAAGAATAACGTGTTCTCAATAGTATCAGTATTTGTAACTAGTGTACTTGCCCGTTAAGAATAACGTGTTCTCAATAGTATCAATATTTGTAACTGGTGTACTTGCCCGTTAAGAATAACGTGTTCTCAATAGTATCAATATTGATAACTAGTGTACTTGCCCGTTAAGAATAACGTGTTCTCAATAGTATCAATATTTGTAACTAGTGTACTTGCCCGTTAAGAATAACGTGTTCTCAATAGTATCAATATTTGTAACTAGTGTATTTGCCCGTTAAGAATAACGTGTTCTCAATAGTATCAATATTTGTAACTAGTGTACTTGCCCGTTAAGAATAACGTGTTCTCAATAGTATCAGTATTTGTAACTAGTGTACTTGCCCGTTAAGAATAACGTGTTCTCAATAGTATCAATATGTGTAACTAGTGTACTTGCCCGTTAAGAATAACGTGTTCTCAATAGAATCGATATTTGTAACTAGTGTACTTGCCCGTTAAGAATAACGTGTTCTCAATAGTATCAATATTTGTAACTAGTGTACTTGCCCGTTAAGAATAACGTGTTCTCAATAGTATCAATATTTGTAACTAGTGTACTTGCCCGTTAAGAATAACGTGTTCTCAATAGTATCAATATTTGTAACTAGTGTACTTGCCCGTTAAGAATAACGTGTTCTCAATAGTATCAGTATTTGTAACTAGTGTACTTGCCCGTTAAGAATAACGTGTTCTCAATAGTATCAATATTTGTAACTGGTGTACTTGCCCGTTAAGAATAACGTGTTCTCAATAGTATCAATATTGATAACTAGTGTACTTGCCCGTTAAGAATAACGTGTTCTCAATAGTATCAATATTTGTAACTAGTGTACTTGCCCGTTAAGAATAACGTGTTCTCAATAGTATCAATATTTGTAACTAGTGTATTTGCCCGTTAAGAATAACGTGTTCTCAATAGTATCAATATTTGTAACTAGTGTATTTGCCCGTTAAGAATAACGTGTTCTCAATAGTATCAGTATTTGTAACTAGTGTACTTGCCTGTTAAGAATAACGTGTTCTCAATAGTATCAGTATTTGTAACTAGTGTACTTGCCTGTTAAGAATAACGTGTTCTCAATAGTATCAGTATTTGTAACTAGTGTACTTGCCCGTTAAGAATAACGTGTTCTCAATAGTATTAGTATTTGTAACTAGTGTACTTGCCCGTTAAGAATAACGTGTTCTCAATAGTATCAATATTTGTAACTAGTGTACTTGCCCGTTAAGAATAACGTGTTCTCAATAGTATCAGTATTTGTAACTAGTGTACTTGCCCGTTAAGAATAACGTGTTCTCAATAGTATCAATATTTGTAACTAGTGTACTTGCCCGTTAAGAATAACGTGTTCTCAATAGTATCAGTATTTGTAACTAGTGTACTTGCCCGTTAAGAATAACGTGTTCTCAATAGTATCAATATGTGTAACTAGTGTACTTGCCCGTTAAGAATAACGTGTTCTCAATAGAATCGATATTTGTAACTAGTGTACTTGCCCGTTAAGAATAACGTGTTCTCAATAGTATCAATATTTGTAACTAGTGTACTTGCCCGTTAAGAATAACGTGTTCTCAATAGTATCGATATTTGTAACTAGTGTACTTGCCCGTTAAGAATAACGTGTTCTCAATAGTATCAATATTTGTAACTAGTGTACTTGCCCGTTAAGAATAACGTGTTCTCAATAGTATCAATATTTGTAACTAGTGTACTTGCCCGTTAAGAATAACGTGTTCTCAATAGTATCAATATTTGTAACTAGTGTACTTGCCCGTTAAGAATAACGTGTTCTCAATAGTATCAGTATTTGTAACTAGTGTACTTGCCCGTTAAGAATAACGTGTTCTCAATAGTATCAATATTTGTAACTGGTGTACTTGCCCGTTAAGAATAACGTGTTCTCAATAGTATCAATATTGATAACTAGTGTACTTGCCCGTTAAGAATAACGTGTTCTCAATAGTATCAATATTTGTAACTAGTGTACTTGCCCGTTAAGAATAACGTGTTCTCAATAGTATCAATATTTGTAACTAGTGTATTTGCCCGTTAAGAATAACGTGTTCTCAATAGTATCAATATTTGTAACTAGTGTACTTGCCCGTTAAGAATAACGTGTTCTCAATAGTATCAGTATTTGTAACTAGTGTACTTGCCCGTTAAGAATAACGTGTTCTCAATAGTATCAATATGTGTAACTAGTGTACTTGCCCGTTAAGAATAACGTGTTCTCAATAGAATCGATATTTGTAACTAGTGTACTTGCCCGTTAAGAATAACGTGTTCTCAATAGTATCAATATTTGTAACTAGTGTACTTGCCCGTTAAGAATAACGTGTTCTCAATAGTATCAATATTTGTAACTAGTGTACTTGCCCGTTAAGAATAACGTGTTCTCAATAGTATCAATATTTGTAACTAGTGTACTTGCCCGTTAAGAATAACGTGTTCTCAAAAGTATCAGTATTTGTAACTAGTGTACTTGCCCGTTAAGAATAACGTGTTCTCAATAGTATCAATATTTGTAACTGGTGTACTTGCCCGTTAAGAATAACGTGTTCTCAATAGTATCAATATTGATAACTAGTGTACTTGCCCGTTAAGAATAACGTGTTCTCAATAGTATCAATATTTGTAACTAGTGTACTTGCCCGTTAAGATTAACGTGTTCTCAATAGTATCAATATTTGTAACTAGTGTACTTGCCCGTTAAGAATAACGTGTTCTCAATAGTATCAATATTTGTAACTAGTGTACTTGCCCGTTAAGAATAACGTGTTCTCAATAGTATCAATATTTGTAACTAGTGTACTTGCCCGTTAAGAATAACGTGTTCTCAAAAGTATCAGTATTTGTAACTAGTGTACTTGCCCGTTAAGAATAACGTGTTCTCAATAGTATCAATATTTGTAACTGGTGTACTTGCCCGTTAAGAATAACGTGTTCTCAATAGTATCAATATTGATAACTAGTGTACTTGCCCGTTAAGAATAACGTGTTCTCAATAGTATCAATATTTGTAACTAGTGTACTTGCCCGTTAAGAATAACGTGTTCTCAATAGTATCAATATTTGTAACTAGTGTATTTGCCCGTTAAGAATAACGTGTTCTCAATAGTATCAATATTTGTAACTAGTGTATTTGCCCGTTAAAAATAACGTGTTCTCAATAGTATCAATATTTGTGTAATCAAAAAATCCACAATTTTGGTCCCTCAGATTATATAAGTTTTTATTAGAATAATGATCAATAAATTATAGCATAGAGTATAATTATAAGCTTACTGACAGAGTTTGAAAATATTTCATTTAAAACTAAAACTACATATTTTATATACAAAAATAATTATCTATACATCATAATTTATATCCATGCATGATACCAGTTGGTTTATTTTTACATTTCTAGCCGTATTTTCACATGCAAATCCCTTTTAAAATGATTTATATTTCTCTATTCTATGTTCAATTTACCAAATTATTTATAAGTTTATTCAGCAAATAATTTATAGTTTTAGCACGAAATGCGAAATTATGCTTTAAGGGCTTTTACAAAAAAGTATCGAAATCAATCACCGTATTTTTTCTACCTAATAGCTGTAATTGCTATAAATTTCAATATGTTTTACATAATATTGAGGCTATATGGGGACTGTTCCTAGGTGTTCTCGATAGTTATAATAGTTGTTAGATTGTGATCGATAGATAACGTGCTGTGTTCACATATGTCATTTATGGTTAACCGCAGAAGTTGGTAATGATATATGTAATGTTTGGGTTGTCAGATAAAAAATACAACTTATCACTCTTATTCTATTTGAATTATACGATGTGCAAATAAAGTATAGAAAAGTTATATTTATTTTGTATTTTTGTTAAGTAAATAAAATAAGTAAATAGGTAAACAGTGAAACTCCTGAGGTATGAAGTACTGGTTACTTCATACCTCAGGTGCACTAAATATTTTCTATGATTAAAATTTTGGAGAAAACTATTGTCTTTAAGGGATAACTAAGACAAAATTCTTGACGTATATCGTTTTCTATAATTTAAACATAGAAAACTATTTCATAACTCAGGTCCTTCATTACTCGAATTTCAAAACTTTTACTGTATATAAATGTATATGATCATTCAATATACATGTATATTTTCTATCCTTGTTATCAGAAATTTATTCAATTTACATAAATAAATTTATAATAAAGATGTTTTATATTTAGAATCTTAAAATGAATTCATATACATTTTTAAATATTGGCATGGAATGTTATGTTAACATCATCGAAAGTTATGGTGGAGCCATAGAAGATTATTGCTGATTCTTTATCTATCTTCTTTGGCCCCACCATATCTTTCTCTCAATCTTCTATGGCCCCACCATAACTCTATCATAATCTTCTATGACCCCACCGTAACTCTCTTTATCTTTTATGGCCCCACCATAACTCTAACATAATCTTCTATGGCCCCACCTTAACTCTACCATAATCTTCTATGACCCCACCATAACTCTACCATAATCTTCTATGACCCCACCATAATCTTCTATGGCCCCACCCTAACTCTCTCTGGACTATTTACCGCAGTTATGTCTGTAATTAGTTACATCATAAAACTCCTCCATAGACTTAATTTTAAATCATCATAAAGGTTTTATTCCCTAATTCCAGTATTCCATAGGAATGAGACGGTAACCGCGAGTTCATTAATTTTCCCCAAGTGCCTTTGTCACTGCATTCCTCTATTCGTTAGACTCTAGAACATTACGGTTGGTTACATCTCATTGGAATGAAGTGGAAATATAAACATTCATTTAGTAGATTGAAGTTATAGTTTTTATTCGAAAATATTGTCTTTTTAAAAAACAAATTAACCCAAAAAAATTGTTAGAATTGAGTTTTTCTTTTTAATTGAAAAATTTTGTCATTAAAAAAATATTATAAAAAATATTTAAAAAATAATAGATTGAGATTTTACATATTAATTGAAATATATTGTTTGAAAATTTTAGAGAAGTGTTTTTTGTAAATATTGTACACCTGATTTGCAAAATATATTTGTCGGATATATTACAATTTGAGATGATAAAAAGATCACATATCTAACCCGATAAGTAATTAGACGAAAATACGAAAGTAATTTATAACAAATATAAAGCACTTCTAGTCTATCGTCTTTCGTCGGACATTTTAGAAAGCGATTCCTGACGAATAAAAACGATCAATAAAAATTATAATTAGATAATGCTAAAAGTTTTCAAAATAGATACAATTTATTTATAGATTGATTTTTTTATAATAATTACTTCAGTTTAATCAGTTCCAAGGTAAAAATTAAATAAAGAAAGTCCCATCTTTATCTTCTATGGCCCCACCATAATTTTCAGGCTGGACATCTGATCTGTAGGGTATCTTCTGAATTATCGGACGATTCAACATTTTCGATCAAGGGAGATTTTTTTTAATTTTTACTTTTAATTGGTATCCTTGATACCTGGAGGTATCATGGATACCAATTAAAATACCAGCTAAATAACAATTATACATGATCGTAAAAGTGGAACCGTTCGATAAATAGAAACTCATTCTAAACGTAAACTGCATTTCAGTTTCACGCTTCATTTCTTCTTTTTGACTCTCATTGAAAAGAACATGACAAACAATTGTTGTAAAGTCAATTAAAGATGAAAGGGACAACATTCTTTAAGAACAGAGTCTTAAAGAAGGAATTAGTAACAAATATACTCAGAGATAGTTATGGTGGGGCTTTGGTAGATCAAGTAGGGTTGTTGAAAAACTTCTATCAAAGAGAAAGGTTAAAGTGGGACCATAGAAGATTAAGAGGGGATTATCTCTTAACACTACTAAATGAAGTTATGGTGGGGGCATAGAAGATTGAACATGGTCCTCTCTTATTCTTCTATAGCCCCACCATAACTTTCTCTCATTCTTCTATATCCCCACCATAACTTTCTCTCAATCTTCTATGGCCCCACCATAACTTTATCTCAATTTTCTATGGCCCCACCATAACTTTCTCTCAATTTTCTATGGCCCCACCATAACTTTCTCTCATTCTTCTATAGCCCCACCATAACTTTCTCTCTGGGTACACCCATTATGCCCCCCCCCTCTCTCTAGATAATCACTCAAGATTAACTAGTTAGTTAATTTCTTTTGGTTTCTCGAAGTCAATCGACTCTGGTATGTCTTTTCGAAATCTTTGTCCAATTTTCCGAAGCGTGCAACCTGTCCTTTGTAAGAGCTTCGACGGTTAAAACCCAAGAACAAGTTGAAGAATTTCAAGACTAAAATGTAATTGTTAAGTCAGAGAATTTGTACCTATTGTGTAATATCAATGCTAGCTATTTATCTAAAAGAAATAGGGTTAGATACAATTTATCGAACAGTTCCACATTATCGATCATTTCAGAAGAAATATATATTATATCTCTATTTAAATTGATATCCATTAGCAGGTATCATGGATTCTAATTATAAAATGATAAGTTAAATAACAATAATTTATAATATATTTTTACATTATCGATAATGTGGAATTGTCCGGTAACTTTGAACTTACCCTATTGACGTGGTAAACTGAATACAAATAAAACTAATATAGTAAAAAATTTAAAAAAAATATAGAGTAAAAAAAAATAATAGATAAAATTTTAAATTGAAAAAAATTCGAGGTTAACAAAATTGTTGAAAAGTAACATTCGAATCAAACAATTATATTTATACTGAAATAAGAGTATTGATACATATATAAATAACATAATTTTATTCAATTTAAATAACATTAAGTATGTGGGATGTGGATATAACAATCCGTAGAATAATAATTCTACAATCCGTAGAATAATATAAATAATTGATTATAATTAATGGAACAAAAATAAATAATTAATGACAAAAAAATGTATTATTTACATAAAATAAGTTAGACAAACCATAAAACTATCCCCAATATAAATTGTCAAAATAAAAAACATATTCAGTAATAACATTAAAATTATAAACTCAAAAAATAATTCTTTTAATTCAAAAAATACAATTATTTTTTTATATTCAAATAACAATTAAAATTCAATAATTCCAAAACATAATTTCTCCATGTAAATATATTAAACATTAAATAAATAAAACATTTTATCCCTGTTCAAACCGTTCAAAATGTTCATTAACTTTCCATGTGTGAAATCACAGCACGTGTACGTACGTTAATACTTAAAGTGAATGAGAAAAACCACAAAAACCACATATATAATCACCACACAGGTTTGCGTGAAAATAAAAGATTGTGGTAAAAAGATTATTGTAAAACCATATGAATTGTTAAAAAACATCTCTATTATCTTTGGTATATCTATTAGTTTACAAATTATAAATAAAAAACATAGCTTATAAATATAATGTTTATTTAGAAAATCATAAATTTACAAAGTTGATAGTGGATGAATATGATCCGTTTAAAATAAAAATAAAACTGTAACTTGGGTATATATTAATTGTTTTATTTTTTATTTCTCTACTTTATTATTTTTTGAATCATTTCAATTGTTTCTAAAATATTATTTTTCATTTTCTTTCTAAATTGATGTTTTTTTCAATTTATTCTAAAATGACTGTTTCAAAATATTCATTATTTCAATTTACTTTGAAATTTAAAACAAGCGGTGGTTCAATTTTAGGCCTCATAAAATCAACCAGTTTTCGAATCACAAAATAATGGAAATTCCTACGCCCGAAATAATCCAAATAGCCCATCTTTTCTCAACTAAAACAATATAAACCGAAATTCTTTCTTCCAATTCTTACTGACCAAATCGTCACCTCAAAAACAAAGCGGGTGACGGCGAGAAAGCTACACATTCCTACCCACAAAACAAAGCGGTCGAAAACCACCGGAATTCGGCCGTTCACCCGTAACACCGGACATCAATGAAGTCAAAAACAATCAAACTGGATACTTAACGTGGCATTCTATCTTTGGATTCCAGTGAGACAAAACCATTACCAGGAATGGGAATACGTTAGGAACCACCTGCCTTGGACCCCTATAAATATTTCAAGGAATTAAGTATTCCCAAAAGCCCCAAAGCTATAGATATTATTGGTATAGAATTCAATGGTTTTAGTTGAAAGTAGTGTGAGTGTTGCAGAACAGCTTTAGAATTATTTTATAATGAAAGTCATTAAAAGCAAACTAATTTATATCTGCAAAAAAATACAAATAATATTCCACAAGAGGTGAACTCTTTATATTGGGTGAATTACTTATTACCGTTCAGTTACGTATTCCCGTACAGTTACGTATTCCCGTACAGTTACGTATTCCCGTACAGTTTCGTATTCCCGTACAGTTACGTATTCCCGTACAGTTACGTATTCCCGTACAGTTTCGTATTCCCGTACAGTTACGTATTCCCGTACAGTTACGTATTCCCGTACAGTTACGTATTCCCGTACAGTTTCGTATTCCCGTACAGTTACGTATTCCCGTACAGTTACGTATTCCCGTACAGTTACGTATTCCCGTACAGTTACGTATTCCCGTACAGTTACGTATTCCCGTACAGTTTCGTATTCCCGTACAGTTACGTATTCCCGTACAGTTACGTATTCCCGTACAGTTACGTATTCCCGTACAGTTTCGTATTCCCGTACAGTTACGTATTCCCGTACAGTTACGTGTTCCCGTACATCACATTCACTGGTTAATTCGTGTAAAAACTGTTTCTTTATTAAGATAAGTGTTAAAAAGATTAAAGTAAACACCCACTGTGACACGTTCTACCAAACTCTCAGTTTATTTATATTATAAGTAACTAATGTACGAAATAACGAAACGGTCGGAATAACATAACCTATACAACATAGTAATAACATAAAAATATTCTAATACACATCTATTGGTATTTTTCCCACATTAGCCATCGATAAAGCCATAGAAAACAGGTACCAAGTTGCGGTAGATTTCCATACACGCAATAATGGAAACCTTAGAGCTATCAATAGGAGAATTAAAAACGAGCTTAGGTCTTTATTCACTCTGAAATTAGAACCTTCTTTTAATTGATTTGCATTCAGTGAGGAATTAAAATCTGTGAAAGAGATGCGGATAGAAGATCTATTAAAGGTTTGAATTACAAGTGCTTGTAGGGAAAGCTATGGTGGGGCCATAGAAGATTGAAAGAGAAAGGTATGGTGGGCCATAGAAGATTGAAAGAGAAAAGTATGGTGGGCCATAGAATATTGAAAGAGAAAGGTATGGAGGGCCATATAAGATTGAGAGAGAGAGAGTTATGGTGGGCCATAGAAGATTGAGAGAGAACGTTATGGTGGGCCATAGAAGATTGAGAGAGAAAGGTATGGTGGGCCATAGAAGTTGAGAGAGAAAGGTATTGTGGGGCCATAGAAGATTGAGAGAGAATGTTATGGTGGGGCCATAGAAGATTGAGAGAGAATGTTATGGTGGGCCAGAGAAGATTGAGAAAGAACGTTATGGTGGGCCATAGAAGATTGAGAGAAAGGTATGGTGGGCCATAGAAGTTGAGAGAGAATGTTATGGTGGGGCCATAGAAGATTGAGAGAGAATGTTATGGTGGGCCAGAGAAGATTGAGAAAGAACGTTATGGTGGGCCATAGAAGATTGAGAGAGAATGTTATGGTGGGGCCATAGAAGATTGAGAGAGAATGTTATGGTGGGGCCATAGAAGATTGAGAGAGAACGTTATGGTGGGGCCATAGAAGATTGAGAGAGAAAGTTATGGTGGGCATAGAAGATTGAGAGAGAATGTTATGGTGGGCCAGAGAAGATTGAGAAAGAACGTTATGGTGGGCCATAGAAGATTGAGAGAAAGGTATGGTGGGCCATAGAAGTTGAGAGAGAATGTTATGGTGGGGCCATAGAAGATTGAGAGAGAATGTTATGGTGGGCCAGAGAAGATTGAGAAAGAACGTTATGGTGGGCCATAGAAGATTGAGAGAGAATGTTATGGTGGGGCCATAGAAGATTGAGAGAGAATGTTATGGTGGGGCCATAGAAGATTGAGAGAGAACGTTATGGTGGGGCCATAGAAGATTGAGAGAGAAAGTTATGGTGGGCATAGAAGATTGAGAGAGAAAGTTATGGTGGGCATAGAAGATTGAGAGAGAGAGAGTTATGGTGGGCCATAGAAGATTGAGAAGAGATATCATTCAATATACCATGGCATCTAAACAGATAATTCACAGTCAGAAGTTTGTTATTATTGTCTTAAATATATATTAAATTACAATAGAATTTATTTAAATTTATTTATTATCGAAATTAAATTAAAAAGATTAAAAACATTATTTTCAAAGTTATGTAGATACACGTATCAAGAACTGTTGAAATGTATTCAACAACAATTTAATTTCAAAATAAATTCTGAAGTTACTTCAAATTATTGATATTTGCAATATCAATATTGCACTCCAAATTATTGAACAATAATCTGATCAAAATATTTACCACAAACTCTATAATCTAATTTTGAAATTCGATCAATACCTAAGCAATATGATTTAGAATCGAGTAACCAGGCAATCGATTCAGACCCCATATTTTATAGCCCACCTCTAAATTATGTCCTAATGCATAAATAGATAGTGATAAAGAAAACCATATATGGTAACCATACCTTAATAATGCTGCCTGCAATGGTAAACCTAAATAAATTTAATGGTAACATAAACAATAAAAAAGCGTGCAACAACCGACCTAAATTGCGGCTTCAGAAAATGTTTATTGCTGTTTTCAAACATTAAAAGGTACATTTAAATCCTATGGTTTAGGTTCTATGAATTTAATTGCCTTATAATAGAAAATCTCAAAGATCTACCAAGATATGATATGATGAAAATAACATAGTAATTTATCATGAATTAATATCTCCTATACTTAGTCTATCGTCCAATTCGATATTATTTAACGATTTTATTAATTTGTATCGACTGTAAATAGATATTGTATGAATGTTCTTCACCGTAAGAGTTCATCCCTAGTGGAATATTATTTGTATTGACTGTAAATAGATATTGTATGAATGTTCTTCACCGTAAGAGTTCATCCCTAGTGGAATATTATTTGTATTGACTGTTAATGGATATTGTATGAATGTTCTTCACCGTAAGAGTTCATCTCTAGTGGAATATTATTTGTATTGACTGTAAATAGATATTGTATGAATGTTCTTCACCATAAGAGTTCATCCCTAGTGGAATATTATTTGTATTGACTGTAAATAGATATTGTATGAATGTTTTTCACCGTAAGAGTTCATTCCTAGTGGAATATTATTTGTATTGACTGTAAATAGATATTGTTTGAATGTTCCTCACCGTAAGAGTTCATCCCTAGTGGAATATTATTTGTATTGACTGTAAATAGATATTGTATGAATGTTCTTCACCGTAAGAGTTCATCTCTAGTGGAATACTATTTGTATTGACTGTAAATGGATATTGTATGAATGTTCTTCACCGTAAGAGTTCATCCCTAGTGGAATATTATTTGTATTGACTGTAAATAGATATTGTATGAATGTTCTTCACCGTAAGAGTTCATCCCTAGTGGAATATTATTTGTATTGACTGTTAATGGATATTGTATGAATGTTCTTCACCGTAAGAGTTCATCTCTAGTGGAATATTATTTGTATTGACTGTAAATAGATATTGTATGAATGTTCTTCACCATAAGAGTTCATCCCTAGTGGAATATTATTTGTATTGACTGTAAATAGATATTGTATGAATGTTTTTCACCGTAAGAGTTCATTCCTAGTGGAATATTATTTGTATTGACTGTAAATAGATATTGTTTGAATGTTCCTCACCGTAAGAGTTCATCCCTAGTGGAATATTATTTGTATTGACTGTAAATAGATATTGTATGAATGTTCTTCACCGTAAGAGTTCATCTCTAGTGGAATACTATTTGTATTGACTGTAAATGGATATTGTATGAATGTTCTTCACCGTAAGAGTTCATCCCTAGTGGAATATTATTTGTATTGACTGTAAATAGATATTGTATGAATGTTCTTCACCGTAAGAGTTCATCTCTAGTGGAATATTATTTG
>CANNZV010006874.1:0-14538 GCA_947561585.1 Caprella mutica | reverse complement strand
CTAGCCTTCAATGACTTTAGAAGAGCATGGTTTTGGTTATGGAGAGGTGGAAAATATCCTCCAACCAGATTAGAGGTGGAACCTGTTTACAAACACATGCAAAAAGAAGAAGAATTGGCTCAATTTATTAAAATCGAAGAACAATTTGAGCCATTAAACACAACTAAAAAGAATACTGAAATTGATAACGAATTTGGAGAGTTTTAAACTATGAGAACTATTATCATAATTTTCGCTATTGCGCTATTTAGCTCGAACAGTTCAGGACAAAACGAGCTTTCATTAAAAGATGCAATTAATGTTGGCTTGCAAAACAATTATCAAATTCAGATTGCTAAACTTCAATCTACTCAATCTGCAATAAACAATACTTGGGGAGAAGCTGGTCGATACCCATCGATAAACTTAAACGCTACACAAGGAAATAATTTAGCGGACCAAAGTATAATCCAACAGCCTTTATCCAGGCCTTAACAATGTCAAATTCCGTGCAAGGAGGATTAAATTTAGACTGGGTACTTTTTAACGGATTCAGCGTAAAAGCGAACAAGCAAAAATTAGAAAAAATTCAAGAACAATCTGAAGGCAATGCAGCCGTAGTAATTGAAAACACCGTTCAAGCAATTATTCTGGCATATTACTCGGTAAAACTTCAAGAGGACAAACTAGACGTCTTGCAAAATGTTTTGCAAACATCTAAAGATAAATACGAATACAATCAGTTAAAAGAAGAAATTGGAACAGCAGTGTCAGTTGATCTTCTTCAATTTCAGAATGCTGTATTGACTGATAGTTCTAGTGTTATGCTGCAAGAAATAGCACTTAAAAATGCAAAAAGGAATTTGAACATTATCATCAATGTTCCGCAAGAAACCGACTACAATTTAACGAACGACTTTTTCGATGATTTCCCTTCCTATACTCTAGAAAATTTGCAGTCAAAAATGGAATCAAACAATCAAAACTTAAAAAATCAATACATTAATTCAGAAATTTTTCAAAAGGATGTTACTTTAGCAAAAGCCACAATGTTTCCCGTAATTTCATTTCAAGCCGGTGCATCGGCAAATTCGAGTAGGTATAAAATTGGAGAGTTTCCTTCACAAGGAGGAACCAACCTAAATTATTATGGAAATTTCACACTATCTTTTAATTTATTCAATGGCGGAAAAGTGAAAAGAGCTATACAAGGGGCAGAAATACAAGAAAAAATAAACGAACTTCAAATTGATAATCTAAAGCAAACCCTCAACAGGGACTTGCTACAGGCATACGAACTTTATAATATGCGGTTGAAAATTTATCAACTGAATCAGCAATCTGTTGATATTTCGAAACGTAATTTAATGGCTGCAAAAGAAAAATACGATGCAGGCGTAATTAACTCATTTAACTTTAGAGACATTAACACGGCATATTTAAATGCAGGTGTGAGCGCCTTAGAATCATTGTACAACCTTATTGATTCTAAGACTGAGTTAACTAGATTAACTGGAGGACTGATTCAAGAAAATTGAATCAGGTACGATATACAAACATCGTTTACAAAGCTATAGAAACATCGTTTACACTTTTTAGGTAGAAATCTGATACAACAATCAGATTATTATGCCTTGGAAAGATGCAACGATTATGGAACAGAAAATTGAATTTATTTGTGAATGGCGAACAGGGAAATATACCATCACAGAATTATGTAAGAACTTTGATATTTCACGACCAACAGCCTATAAAATAATAGCCCGATTTGAAAAAGAAGGCTATGATGGTCTGCGTGAATTGTCAAGAAAACCAAAAACATTACATCCAAATACTACAGATGAAAAAATAGTAAATGGCATCCTTAAATTAAAAGAAAAACATAAGCTCTGGGTGCTAAGAAAATATGGAGATTATTATATAACGATTATCCTGAGGACTTAATCCCAACAGTTTTAACAGTTCATAATATCCTCAAAAAAACATGGACTCGTTTCTCCTCAAAAACGGTTCCGAAGAGTTAAGCCTATCCACCCAATTTTCGACCCAAAAGAGTGTAACGAAGTTTGGAGTGCAGACTACAAAGGGAAGTTTTTAATGGGCAACAAAATCTACTGTCATCCGCTTACAATTGCCGACTCAAAAAGCAGATTTGTTTTTACTGCAAAAGGTCATTATAACGAGACATTAAAAAACGCTAAAGCAGAATTCACAAAGGTTTTCAGAACATATGGCATACCTAAACAGATGCATACAGATAATGGAAGTCCCTTTGGATCTGTAAGAGCCATTCAACGTTTTACCAGGCTTTCTTATTGGTTTATTGAACTAGGTTATTGTGCCTGTTTTTTCTGATCCTGCTCACCCAGAACAAAATGGTAGACACGAACGAATGCATCGTGATTTAAAGGCTGCTTGTGCCAAGCCTTCAGCTTACGATTTAAAAGCGCAACAAAGACGTTTAAACCACTTTGTAAAAGAATATAACAACATAAGACCACATGAAGCTTTAGACATGGAAACACCAGCATCAGTACACTCTTTTTCAACAAGACCATTTCCTGAAAAAATAGAAAACTTCGATTATCAAACTGATATGAAAGTACTTAAAGTAACTAAAAATGGGTCTGTTAGATGGAAATCTTATTATTGGGTCTATGTCTCAGCTGCCTTAGAAGGTAAATACATTGGAGCTCTAGACATAGGAAATGGAATTTGGAGGGTGTTTTATAGAAACGTATTTTTAGGATACTT
Source organism: Caprella mutica (assembly GCA_947561585.1). Classification (NCBI taxonomy): domain Eukaryota; kingdom Metazoa; phylum Arthropoda; class Malacostraca; order Amphipoda; family Caprellidae; genus Caprella; species Caprella mutica. The sequence continues at coordinate 11,805 of CANNZV010006874.1, read as the reverse complement.
TAATGAAAATCAATTAAGAACTAAAGAAAAATCAGTGAGACTAGAAACCAACTTAGTGTAAAGTATGTATCTATAACTTTTGTAAACTATGTATATTAACGAACAGGCTTGTATCTTTTTTCAAAAATCACATTCTATGAGAAACAAAAGACTGATGAAATATTATCTAATCATAATCGTAGGTTTAATAAGCGCATCGTATAATGCTCAGCATGAAATAACAAGTGGTTACATCTACTCCCAAGCTACTGAATCACAAAAAAGAATTCAAATCGTTGAATGCGAAAGTTGTGTTATCGAATATTTCGAAATGAGTGTGATAATTTCGGATCAAACTATTACAATGAAGTCAAATTCAAATCGGATTACTTCGAAAATGAAATCGGTTTTAAGTAAAATGAAAAAAGGTGAAAGTATATACTTTGACTTCATTTACTACCGCAATAATAAAAATGAAAGGATTCGAGCGCCTAAACATGAGTTAAAAGTATAATTACCAGTGCCTAACAAAACCTATATGTAATAAGGGTTTCATTGGTTGTTTAAAGTGAGGCAGGTGGAGTTCCACTTGCAATGCTTATATTTATTACAGAAATATATACGACTAAATTAAAACATTGTAGCAATGAAAGTCACCGAAGAGAAAAACGAAAAAGTTGCCAATATGGTATTTTCATCCATTTATCCACTTTACCTCAATCGATTGGAAAAAAATGGAAGGACGAAAGACGAACTAGATCAGGTTATAAAATGGTTTACCGGTTTTGATCAAGAAACTCTTAACACGTTAATAGATGAAAAAGTAACCTTTAAAATACTCTTCCAAAAGGCGAAAATTCATAAAAATGTTCATATGATTAAAGGAGTCGTTTGCGGTTATCGAATTGAAGAAATAGAAGACAAATTTGAGGTCTACAAGCAATGCAGACAAATGGAAAAACTGATTGACGAATTGGCCAAAGGCAGAAAAATGGAGAAAATACTAAGAGAGGAAAAAAAGTAATTTATTTAAATACAATTCTTCCTTTTACTTTAAATGGAGGTTATCAATTCAATACAAAAGAACTATCTACCACGACATCGTTCTCAAACAGTTTTTTCTTTTCAATGTCTCTCCCTATCGAATCATAGTATTCCCACCAGCCGTTTTTCAGTCCATTAATCACGTTTCCTTTATACTCTAGCACACCATTTGGTGTAAAATATTGAACCTCTCCGTTGGCAGTACCTTTTTCGTAATTAACTGTTTCTTTTAAATTACCTTCTCTAAAATAATACTCCCATTTTCCATTTTCCAAGTCATCTAAAAAATTACCGATTGCTAGTACACTACCCGTAGATGAATACCTAATGGCTTTACCTTGTCGTAAACCATCAATAAAAAACAGCTCTTCACTTAATTGCCCGTCTTCATAATAAACTTTTAACGGACCATCTTCTCGGTCATTAATAAACGAACCTTCATTCATTAATTGGCCGTTTTCGTAGTAAATTTTCACAACTCCGTGACGTAAACCCATTTTCCAACTGGCTTCAGAGTCAATATTTCCGTTCGGAAAAAATATTTTAGAAACACCATTAATGGTATCATTCACCCAATTGCTTTCTTCCATTTTATTTCCAGCTTCGTCATACATTACCCACAAGCCTTGCTTTAATTCGTTTTCCAATTTCCCTTCCGACTTCAACTGGCCGTTGTCATAAAATTCTTTTGTAATATCATCTCCACAAGAGATGAATAGCAGTACAATAAGCGAAAAATAAATTCTGTGCATGTGTCAAATATACTTGAAGAATTAGCAGAACAAAAATGAAATTGCTATCTTTAATTTAATGAGATTTTTTCTATTGCTATTTACAATGGTTTCTTTTTGCGGTTTCTCGCAATCTGAAAACCAAAACAAGGCTCAAAGCACAGCCGAAAACTGGATGAAAAACAGATTGGAAAATGAGGCTGACAGTTATTCTCTGGTTTCGTTTTCTGATTTAAAGGATATTGAATCAATTAAAACTGGAACTCAGAAAGTTTTAGATTCGGTAGCAACCCTAAAATACAATTACTTCAATGAAAATTCTGATAAAAAAAGTGCATCAGATTTTGATTTTTATGAAGCAAAGCTGAAAGAATTCGATGAATTAAAAGAAGCTCTTAAAAATCAGAATACGGAGGTTAAAGGCTATACTTTAGAGCATAAATTCAGCACCAAAAACGAAATGGATTTTAAAGTGGACTACACCTGTGTTTATACATTTAATCTTGACTTGGAAATACAAGAAACCTCCCTTAGAAAAAAAGTAAGTCGCGATAGTGGGGATTACTAAATTGTTACCAAACGTTTTATTTGAGTTATAGATTTATGAAATCATTTTATCTTTTTTTAGCAGTTTTAATCCAATTAACAAACTACGCTCAAGATAGTATAGAACCTCTAAAACTTCAATCTCTATCAAATCCAAAAAAAGTTAAACTCATTTCATATTTTGATGAAGTTGGAATAGATTATAAAGACTCCATGGATAAAATTGGCTTTTACGATCGATTCGAAAAGGTCTACTACAATTCATTTGGAAAAGGCTTCTTCAAGTACAATGACTCTATCCAACTTGTCTCCTCTGCTTATTATTTAAATGGATTTTCTGACAGCTCCTCTGATACAACAAAATATTATTCTGTTATGCGAGTAGATTTCACTGGTGATGATTATGGTTACTATGACAAATGTCATGTTAATAATATCAATTTCATTATAGTTCGCAAAAAATCACGCCATTTAATAAATGCTGGTATTTTTTGTTCATTATTTTCTGCAACTGTTATCTCTCCTTTAGTGTCATATGACTTCAAAAATAAATCTATGAGAACAAAAAGATATAATAATTGGACGGGAATAAGTCTGGCTTCAAGCGCTATTTTTATCGGTTTGAGAATTCCACTTAAAGCCAAGATATATCAGATAAAAAATTCAGGCGGCACGCCTGCTGGATGGAAAATAATTAAATAATCCGCTTGGTAAAAAAACATCCTTTACTGGATCGCAAGACACATGAAACGTTAAATTTTGAGGCTAAGTACTCCTTTATGCTAGCACAAAACATTGCCAAAATGTTTAATTAATCAATCCCAAACAAATCTTCGCTTTAATAATTTTCTTAACGCTTTCGTCTACTTCTTCTTGAAAAGCTTCGTCAGCTTCATATTTTGTTTGAATATCAATAATGTCTTGCTCTTCGTTAACAGGCATTAACAGGATGTCACAACCAGCTTCAATTGCTTTCAAACCACAATTAGGAATACTTCTTACTCCACCCATATTCATCGCGTCTGTTACAATTAATCCTTTAAAACCTAATTGTTCTTTCAATAAACCACTTACAATTTTCTTAGAGCATGTTGCTGGCATTCCATGGGTACCATATTCCGGATTGTTTTTAACCGCAATGTGCCCCACCATAATAGAAATAACATCGTTGGCAATTACCGGCTTATAATTTTCTATTTCCTTTAAAACGCCATCAATAAACACCAATTTTTCGTGCGTATCTCCTCTTACCAATCCATGACCCGGAAAATGTTTGGCTGTTGTAATTACACCCATTTCTTGAGACGCGTTAATAAAGGCGTTACTCCATTTCCAAATAGAATCGGGATTAGAGCCAAACGAACGGTTGGTGATTGCTTCATTACCCGTGCCTTGATCTACCACCGGTGCAAAATTATAATTAATCCCTATTTCATTAAGATCTGCAGAAATTGATTGTGCCGTGGCAATGACTTCTTTTGTAGAGGTTAACTTGTTGGCATTCTTTACAGGATTGCATTCCTTTATCTTGTATTTAATTAAAGATGGCTCTGCATCTGCACTATATAAAAATGGTAATGCGCCATTTGCTGCTCCAACGCTATCAAACAAATGCACCATTTCTTTAAAACTACTTTTAGAACCGTTGAGCAATAATATTCCGCCAACTTTTTTTTGTCTAACCAATTCAAGAACATGTTCGGTAGGCTTTCCATGTCTTCCAACTGCCGGCATTAACAATTGTCCTACTTTATCCTGATTGGTTAACGAATTAAATACCGTTTCTACTTTATCATTTAAAATAGAATCGTTGGAATAAAAGTCATTTAAGGAATAATCCTGACCATTGACCTGGATTAGAGACAAAGTGAATAAACACAGAGCGAATAAAGTTTTCATAAATCAAATTTAATTGAACATCATCAATCAAATTCGAGACCAAAAAGAAGATACAACCAACCTATGGTTAAATGCTATTCTTCAAGCTGCAGAAATCCGTTAAATTCCTCTCCTGTTAACTCATCTTTAATTAAATAGTAATAAGTACCACTTGGCACTTTCTTACCAGCAGTTGTTCTACCGTCCCAAGGGAAAGAATAATTTGAGGTTTCGAAAATTTTATTACCCCATCGATTGTATATCCCCACGAAAGAATTTGGTGAAAGTCCGGTGATGACAAATTCATCATTTATTCCATCTCCATTAGGGGTAATGATGTTTGGAATAACCATTTCACTTATTATGGTTATTTCTTGAGAAATTGAGTCAATACAACCATTCGCATTTTCAACAATTAGCTGAACCGTGTAAGTTCCTACGGTTGGAAAAATCTGCGATTCATTTTGATTTATCGAGGTTCCTAAAGTATCAAATGTCCAATCCCACATTGTAACATCAGATGAAGAGTTATCGGTAAAATCAACCAACGGATCGCTTACAAATATGATTGTTGGATTGTACGTGAAATCTGCCGTTGGATAACCTCCATCATTAATTACAAATCCAAGAATTGAATCCTGACATCCATTCAAATCAGTTACGTGAAAATCATAAGTTCCTGCCGATAAATTAAATTGATCGAGGGTTCCTGGCACTCCATTCCACTCATAAGTTAACGTTCCGTTTCCTGTTGGAGCAAGGTTAGTAATTGAACCATTCCCTTGTCCGCAAGTCTCATCCGTAATGGTTGGAGGTACGATTCCGGCATTTGCAATCGGGCCAGCCAATTCGTTTACAATAACAGTAATAGAATCTGAACATCCATTTCCATCCATTACAATTAACTCGTAAGACCCTTCACTAACATTCGAAAGATTTTCATCTGGACTTGAAACACCGTTCCACTCATAAGAAGTTGGGGAACCATTAATGCTAATACCAGTAATCGAACCATTTGACATACCGCACGCTTCATCTGAAATCGTTGGCAAAACATTGTCGTCAATGTCAATTGTAGAATTAACTCCTACAACATAGGTTTCGGTAATTTCACAGCCACCAGCATCGGAAATGGTTAAAACGTAAGTTCCTGCCTCGACACCCGTTGTGTCTGTACCTGAAGCTGGATTCCCATTCCATTGAAACGAAAATGGTGGTGTTCCTCCTAAGCCGATTGTACCTACAGATATACTTCCATCAGCTGCCGTACAGCTCGCATTCGATGCAGTTCCAGCGGTAAAAGTTGCGGCTCCTGTTAATTTAATTTCCTGTGTAGTTGATGTTTCTACACATCCATTTGCATCGGTAACTTCTAGCGTGTAAAATCCAGCACTTGCATTTAATGTATCTGCAGATGAAGACGCTCCGCCATTCCAGCTAAAAGTAAATGGTGCAGTCCCAGTTGCTGTTGGATCAATACCTTGTATTGCTCCGTCATTCCCTGTACATGTTTCGTGCGTTATTGACAAACCGCCTTCGTCAAGGACAAAATTATCATCGGAACCTACGTTAATATCCAAAGACGTTGTGCATGATGCTGCATCAATTACGGTTAACGTGTATGTTGCGGCTGCTACATTAGTTGTATCTTCTGAAGAGGCTGGATTTCCATTCCATTGAAAAGTATAAGGTTGTGTTCCACCGGTCACAGTAGCATCTATCGCTCCGTTTGCTGCAGTACAAATAGCGTTGGTTGGAGTGCCTGAGCTAATTGCCGGCCCTCCTGATGTTGGTATTGTAAAGTCTGACGTCACTACTGGAGCACATCCACTTGCGTCTGACACGGTAAGGAAATAGTCTCCAGCTGGAACGCCAGATAAATCTTCATCTGTTGTCGTAATAGTTGCTCCCGTAGTCGAATTTTCCCACACATAAGTTAAGCTGCCAGTTCCTCCGGTTGCATTCAAGCCCGAGATTGAACCATCGTTACCAGCACATGTCTCAGCTCCTATTGTTGGTGAAGCCTGATTGTTAATGGTTAGTGAAGATCCAGAAGATGGAGAAATCGTAAATGAAGAAGATGTTGCAGAACACATATTTTCATCGGTTACGGTTAGCGTATAAGTCCCGGCACTAGCGTTAGTCAAATCTTCAGTAGTTGTCGTAGTATTTGAAGTCCCATCGTTCCAAACATAGGTTAATGTTCCCGAGCCACCAGACGCAATTAAACCAGTTATTTCTCCATCATTTCCTGCGCAACTTTCATCTGCTGCAACACCACCAGTAATTGATATACTTGGTGAAACAATGACCTCTACCTCAATTAAATCAGTTCCAGGACAAGATCCTAAATAAAATGTCGTGTTTGTGGTAAGAGTTGATGTAGTATGTGTTGCTCCGGTACCCACAGCGTTTAAATTAGTATCAAACCAAGTAATAGTTCCTCCACTAGCTGGAGCGCCAGTTGCGGTTAATGTTCCCGTTTCTCCATTACAAATGGTATCATTTTCTGTTGCTAGAGTTGAGAATGATAATACTTCTACCTCAATTAAACCCACATCTCCGCCTGTGGCACCATTAGGTCTGAAGTCACTCATGGTTGGAGCGTCTGTATCTCCTGAAGTCCCTCCGGTAACTGATGCTACCCCGGTAATTCCTGTCGTAGAAATGTAGCCACCTCCACCTCCACCTCCTGGACCCTCGGCCTCATTAGTTGAAGCAAAAGGACCTTCGTCAATTCTTTGATTTCCACCAAAACCTCCGATTGCAGATATAGTAGAGATCGTTATGGAATTTGGTGATTCCAAAACTATTGCACCTCCTGCACCTGCGCCTCCTGAACCATCAACATTTCTTAATTCTCCGAAACCAGCGGTTGCTCTGTCCGAACCTTGTCCATCTTGCCCATTGGCTGTAATGCTACCGGATCCTGACAGGTTTCCACTAATCTGCATGTAGACAATACCTGCTCCGTTTCCTCCATCACCAGCGTCTCCTGCATTTCCATGGCCACCACCACCGCCTCCACCGAAGAAAATTTGGCCGGCAGAGTAATCTAAGTCTCTTCCTCCAACTCCTCCAACTGCTTCACGATTGTGTCCTCCCCAATCCGTATGTCCTGGGCCTTTCATGGTTGGATCATTCGCATTTTGTGACCATGCGTAACCTCCTTTTCCACCTCCTGATGATTGTGGAACTGAAACTCCACCAAATTCTCTTAACCAAGCTGTGATGTGATCGGCAGTAGATACGTCTGGAATTCCGATTCCAGACCACGTGTTAATTCCATCCGCAGCATTTGCACCTCCTGCTCCACCTGCATTGTGGGAATTACCACCACCTCCACCATTAGCTACTGCTCCTCTTCCATATCTTCCTCCTATGGCATCGTACTCAGGTTTAAATCCAAAAACGCTTTCACCCTTTTCGCCTCCTTTGTCACTACCGGTTCCAGCAAACCAATTTCCATTAAAGTCACTATTACTGGCATCAATTGCCAATCCACCTCTAAAACCCAAACCGTCAACAGATATAGATCCTTCAACCACGGCATTCCCATCTATCTCTACAACCACAAGTCCTCCAGTAGTTCCATTCCAGGCGTCACTCGTTAGTGTTGTTGAATTGGGTACTGTCAATCCCGTATATCTTGGCACTCGAATCACTTGGGTTTTAGCATTTCCGTTGGTCTCATAATCAAGCTTTAATCCACAAACCAATCTAATTTCTGTAGTAGAAACAATTTCTGCTACCTCCACAAACTCATGGTTCCCACAATTGCCCTGTCCTATTCCCGTTAGTTCACCCCATGTAATGTCGTTTGGTTCACAAACATCACCAAAAGTCGAATGAATTGTTCCCTTTACTTCAACACCTTGCGTTTTGAACAATAAAAAGCAAGTCACCAACTGCCAAGCTACCTCCAAATCTTCCGTTAGCATTAAGGCCAGAGTTTGATACACTGATAGATGTCGCCCCTGCGTTGGCATTTGATGCTAGGTCAACGTACTCGTTAACAATCTCTGTTCCCGCAATTGTTTTGGAACCATGCTTACCTCTTTGCGCTAATGTGCAGAAAGAAATGGATAATAAAGCAATAATTAATAAAATGCCTTTCATAACTAAAATATCATATAGTAATACTCACTCCAATCCCAATCTCCTTGACCGTAATAACAGTGATCGTATTTATAAATAATTGTCAAATTTATGTATGCAAAAATGCCTACAAAAATTGCAACAATATACTTCAATGACGTAATTTTAGACCAAATGGTTGGTTGGACAAAATGAGCAAGCAAAATACTTAGAGGAACATAAAATTCTACCAAACTTCTGGACCCGTATGAGCAACCAAAATGCCATGTACTCCAACTTGAAAAAACAAGACACATAATTACAAAAATTATCAGGATTTTAAGGTCATTTAACAGCCCTTTTCTATAACAAATCGCACTTCCGATAATTGCGAAAATTAAGACTGGGGCGTAAACAAAAACACCATTATTTGGGCTGAACAAAAATTTGAATAGTTGCGGAGTACCGAAGCCTTCTTCTCCATAAGAATAATGCACTAAATCGCCACTTGTATAATTCCAATATGCAAATTGAGGTATCCATAAGGAAAATGTCAATATAGAGAACAGAAACGCTTTAAACTTGTTTTCAAGAATGGTTTCCAGTATTGAAGTTAGCTGATCTTTATAATACCACAACAAAAACAAAACATATAAAATAGCTGTTGGTCGAACGAGCACCACCAGAGAACAAATGAACAAAAAGAAGCCAATGTGCTTAATTTTTCTTTCTGTGAACTTAGTCGTTAACCAAAGTAAAACTGCATAGAGTGCAAAAGAATAGACATGGCTCATTCCAGTTGCTTTCAATCCATAATAATAAAGATTAGTTGTAACCAATAATATTAGCAGGGTCCAAATGGCAGTTGAATTATTGAACTTTAATCTAAGGACTTTATATGTAAAAAAAAGTCCGATCAAGAGGTAAAATAAACCCGCATACAATATTGCGTATTGATACGGTTCGCTATAACCATCGTTTTCAAAACCTAGCCAAGCTGACATTGCGTGAGCGATTAGAAAGAATGGCGATTGTAAATATGAAGTCCCAATACTGTACTTTGTCTTTATTATGCCATTTTCAACTTGATAGCCATTTCCTGTTTTCGCTGAAAGTTCTTCCACTTCATCAGTTGCATTCCATTGGTAAATAAACGTATTGGGGAGATAAGAATAATAACCTGCCGCATCTGACCAAATTGGAGACTTATACGAATAAGCAATGCTTTTACTATTGAGATTTAACAATAGAAAAACAAATACGCCCAAAAGCAATATAATTCCAGTTATTCTTTGTTTAGTGCCTTTCATTTAATATTCTTCGAATTTAGAAATTTCCATTCGGCAAGTAACTAAACCTAATATTTTTTTAACTTCGTTAGCTATACATTTTACAACAAACATGGAACAATACGATTTATGTGTAATTGGGGGAGGTCCTGCTGGTTATGCCGCTGCAATGAGAGGAATTGACTTTGGAAAAAGAGTTATCCTTATCGAAAAAAGTAAAGTTGGCGGAGCCGGTGTTTACAACGGAGCCCTTTCTTCTAAAACTTGGTGGGAATTATCTCAAAAAGTTAGATCGGTAAACGAATCTATTGTTTCTGTGGGTCGAAGTAAGTTTGAAATTTCGTGGGAAGAGGTTTCTAAAACAGAACAAGAAGCTCTATTTGACAGAAAATTTCAATACTCGTGTCATTTAAAATTACTTCAAGAAGAGTCTATGAACAAAATTTTTCGATACGCCCGAGGCTCTGGAAAATTGTTAAATGCTAATGAGGTAGAAATAAATGGCAAAGAAGGAAGCGAAGTTATTTATGCTGAGAATATTGTTATTGCAACTGGATCGAGGCCAAGGTACTTACCGAATGCCGATGTTGATGAGAAAATAATTATGACGTCTGACGGCATCCATAATTTGTCGGCTTACCCAAAAAGTTTGGTAATTGTTGGAGCCGGAGTAATCGGTTGCGAGTACGCCACTATATTCTCAAATTTTGGACAAACTAGAGTTCACATTATCGATCGAGCGGATCATATTCTTCCATTTGAAGACGATGACATTTCGAAATTGGTTGATAGCAACTTAACGAAAAATGGGGTTGTGATTCACCATAAATCTAAGCTTGAAAGACTTGAGGTAAAAGACGGTGAGGTTGAATATGAACTTTCTTATGCTGATGGTCGAAAAGAAATTATTAGAGTTGAAAAAGCCCTTTTGGCGATAGGAAGATTACCAAACGTTGAAAACATTGGGTTAGAGAATGCTGGCGTTCAAATGAGTAAACGTGGCTATCACATTGGTGATGACGATACTCAAACGAACATTCCTAATATTTACGCGGTTGGTGATGCCTCTGGAAGAATTAAGCTCGTAAACATGGGTGAAATTGAAGGAAGACATGCTGTTGAGAAAATGTTTGGAGGTAAGACTGAACGTTTGTCTTATGATAATGTTTCTACAATAATGTTTCTTCAACCAGAAGTTGCCGCGGTAGGTATAAATGAAAAAACTGCTAGGGAAAAGAACATTCCTATTAAAGTTGTGAAAATTGACTACTCATGCATTGCTAGGGCGATTGCGATGAGAAAAACTCAAGGGTTCTTTAAGATAATTGTTTCGAACGACAAGGAGATGAAAATCCTTGGAATGAGAGCTATTGGAGAACACGCTTCAAGTGCTATTCAGGCAGTTGCCCTTTTGATTAAACAAGACCGTGGCATTCATGAACTGGCAGAACTTGTGCATCCGCATCCGTCAATTATCGAAGGTATTCAGGAATGTGTAAGAATGTTGTTGAACAAATCGGTATTTAAGTCCTCAGTATTTAAGGATAAGCTAAAGTGTTATAGCTGTGTTGATGGAGTTTGTACTCCGCTACAAAGACTTTAATGTGGATTTGAAAAATCTGGATTATTAATGAAATCTGGATCGGACAAGGTCAATAAAAAAGACTTTAATTGAAATTTTTCTTGAGGTGTTAAATTAACTCCTCCCGTAGATGAAAATTCCATTAATGGCGAAATATTTGGTGACGAATGTTCAACGTGAACGCTATAAAAATCGATTACCTCATCTAAATTAGAAAACCTACCATCATGCATATAAGGTGCCGAGTACTCGATGTTTCTTAAGGAAGGCACCTTAAATTTATAGAAGTCATTCGGATTTCCATTTTCTCCGCCCAGACCATCGTCTAAAGGCGATACATCTAAACCATTATTCTTGAAACTATGATCGGTAAACAACCTAGACGAATGCGAATGACAATGAAAACAATCTGCTCCTGTTTCGGTTCTAAATAAATCAAATCCTTCGAATTCGTCTGGCGAAAGTAATGTTTCACCTCTACTCCATTTATCAAATTTAGAATTTCCTGAAAGAAGTGTTCGCTCAAATTGCGCCAAGGCCTTGGCAACATGTAAGGAATCTATATAAGTGATCCCGTAAGCGTTGTAAAACATCGTCTGATATTCAGGATCTGCATTTAACTTCGCCTCAACATCCGTCCAATCAGAATTCATTTCTAATGGGTTCACCACTGGTAATA
>CANNZV010006873.1:0-14540 GCA_947561585.1 Caprella mutica | reverse complement strand
CTATCATTTGTTTTCCAGATATTTCGAGGATTTTCATTCGTATTTTTTTGACGGAGGCAAATTAACTTCTCGTCTGTCCAAACGATTCAATTGGCAATGTTGGATAGTTGCTGCAAAATCCACTCACAAAACCGCTATTTATGTGACAAAAACGGAAACTAAATGAATGTATGACGATCCTCCACCACGTGGTTTTGGTGTTGATGAAATATGCTGAAAAGCTTTTCTGAGAGAAAAACTAGTGGTTTCTTCAAAGAAACTCTTCACCTTCTGAATCGCAGTTTGTGTTTTTTTGGTTTTGTTTTCATTTGCTTTTTCTTGTGAATAGAACCAGTTTCATTGAATAGACCACGAACTCTTGTGAACTTGTTCTAGTGGTAAGATTTAGCCACCCTTCCACTTGTCATGGAGTGAAGCATGAATTTTCAACATACTGTTGAAGAAGAAGGTGTTTTGGCAAACTACAGAGTAAAGGACGATACATTTCTTCTCAAATTCAAAAACATTTTTAAATTGAAGATTAATGCTTATATTAATAGGGTGATAGAACTCCACTCTCTATGGACAAAATGGCTTATACATAATATGACTTGAAGCAATTTAATTTTTCCCATTTCGCAATTTAAAAATGACAATTTTGATAGAATACAGTGTTCAAGCATGTCAAAAGCAATTAAAAATAATCAAATAATTGACACATTTCTTCAATTTGGAGGATTAATCCGTATATTTTTTGATAATCCGTAGATTTATTTTTAAAAAGTTCAGACCTCAAGGGGGGGGCATCTGCCCCAAATGCCCCCCCCTTGTATACGCGCCTGTATATTTATATTGTAGAAAATCAATGTGAATTCTATTAAATTAGTAATTATTATACCATATACGTTATTTTCTTTCTTGCATTGTAAGTGTACTCAATATTATTTTTTTTAATTTACGAATTATTTAGTATTTACTACGTTATAATTCCCGTAGAATTATACCTAAATATTATTTTGACGGGCCACTTACGTTTTAGGATATAAATTTATATATTTACCAAAACATACACGCAATATACATGGAAATTTTTTATTTATATGTTTGATTTATTAACAAACGTAAATTTACAGAGCATATTTACAGAGCCCCCCCCCCCCCCTCCTGATTTCTTGAAGGTTAGCGTCTTATTCTGTAATTGCCTGATGATTTCACTTTCCATTCTTCATTATCTTGTTCGTAAATTATCGGGATGATTCCTCTTCTTCTTTATCTTCTGTCACTTACATTTGCTATGATTTGCTACGAGTGGTGATGTAAAGTTCTTTTTTTTCTTAGGAAAATAAATAAGTGATCTTGATATTTCATCTTGTTTGATTTTATTGGAGCTTAAATTTCATCATGATTTATTTATAGTGATTTGTATTCAATTAATTCTATTTTGTCTTTTTCTTTGGTTTTATATATACCTCCTCATTTTTTGAAAATCTAGCGAGTTTTCTCGACCTGTAACCTCACCAAACCAGCCGCTGTTTTTAAATCCTTTTGATCAGTGATCACATTCCACTGCTCACAATGTTTACAGTTTACCTGAAAAGTGGGTGTGACACTTACATCCGGTGCGGCGGTGCCTAACATAATTCCTGTAGTTTTTAAAGTTATTTAATTTTCTAAATTGCTTAAAACCTATATCGTTACATTGTACCTATGTGTTGAGTTAAATAACATTAGTGTGGTACCTAATTTATTTCAAGATGTTTAGACGAACGATCTCAAATTTGAGGCTGAGGAGAGCAGATCAGGATGAAACTTCTTACCTTCACGAGGATTTTCAACCTCATACACCTGCTAGCAAAGTAAATCTCCAAACGAGATTTGTGAATGGAAATTTACAGTCTGATAACCAATACGTTAATTGGAGACCTCCCAGGTAACTATAAAGTTAGGTAATTAGTTAACAACTAGTCTACTAAGTCTAGGCTCCTAGCTAGTCTAACCTAAGTCTGCGGGCCAGACTGTATTTGACCCAGTCTGTATTTCGTGGTAAATTCCCAGTCTGCAGAATATGGGACATTTTTAACATTTTCTGTGCGAACAATCCTTCAATTCTTCCTATATTTACATTAATTGCCAGTCTGCAGAAACTGGTAAAGTGTTCGTAGAGATCTCTTATTTTGTTCGTAGCAAACCAGTCTGCAGAAACTGGTTTAGTGTTCGTAGAGATCTCTTAATCTGTTCGTAGCAAAATTAATGTAAATATAGGAATTAATTCAGAAGTGTTCGTAGCAAATTTAATGTAAATTATATAGGAATTAATTCAAAATTGTTCGGAGAGAATATCCCAAATATCTCACATATTCTGCAGACTGGGTAGCAAAATTAATGTAAATATAGGGATTAATTCAAAATTGTTCGGAGAGAATATCCCAAATATCTCACATATTCTGCAGACTGGATTAATTGTAATGTGAAAAGAAAGCAAAATAGAGGATTTCTTGAAGAACACTACCTACCAGTTCCTGCAGTCCAGTCTGGGTAAATTCCACCGACATGTCGGTGGAATTTACCACGAAATGCAGACTGGAATTGCGGCACACTAACTAACTGCGGTCTCTAACAACAGAAACATCATAGCCAGTCTGTATTTCATGGTAAATTCCACTGACATCAACATGTCTGTGGAATTTTCCCCATTGAAAATAATATTCTGGCCAGACTGCAGAATATGGAACATTTTTCCAAGACTCTCTGCGGGAGTTTTTGATTGAATTTTAGAAATTGGAGATCTCTGTGGGAGATTTTGAATTAATTCCTATGTTACCATTAATTTAGCTGCAGGAGATTCTGAATCTGCTGCTGAGAGTCAAGAGAGTAGTTTTCTCTCAAATTCAAGTCTCTGCGGGAGAAGAGACACATTCTGCAGACTGGTATTCTGGTAAAGTTGGTGGATTTTTAGCTAATTATTCCTATGTTACCATTAATTTTCGGTGGAAAAATGAGTAACTGCTGGTGGATCAGCCAAATTACTGGAAATTTATGATGGATTTTTTCATCATTTACAAAAAGTCGGTGGAATTTTATGCACCAAATACAGACTGGCATCATAGATTCAAAACACTCGTTAAAATCTTAAATTAATAAATTATAGCATTGCATCCATTGCGCTTCTTTTGATAGCTATGCTGCCTATGCATAAATCATAATGCAACATTTCAATGTAATTTCAGTTCAGATTGTTTTAGACTCTTTTGAGAAATTGAGAGGGCCGCAATTAAAAATTAAAGGGCCGCAATTTACCTGCGTGACCCTACATTGTAAAATAATTAGTTAATTACATAAATGTATTCCAGTCTGCACCAGTCTGTATTTGGTGCATGGAACTCCACCGACATGCCTTATATAGGAATAATTCCACCGAAAAAGTCACCATATTTTTGCCCATTCCACCGCCATGAGCAGGAAAATTAAGTTGCCCCACCGCCACTGTATGTTAAATTACACTAGTAATAAAAGTTCAAATCAGTGTAATTATTACTTATTACAGTTTAAATCGTAGTATTTTATTTAATTATCAAAATAGAGTACCTATTACCCAGACTGCAGGAACTGGTAAAGTGTTCTCCAAGAAATCCTCTATTATGGCTTCTGTTCTCAGTAAAATACATGTAAATATGAGAGGAAATTAAGGATTGTTCGCACAGAAAATGTTAAAAATGTCCCATATTCTGCAGACTGGCCTATTACTACCTAGCTAACTAAATATACTGTATAGGTACCTAATATCATTTGCCAGTTTGCCACCAAATTCTAAAATTCTTTTTCTTCTTATCTTAAGAATCTGTAGAAAATCAGACAGACTGGTACCATAATATTTTGAGCTAAATGAAACATGAATAATATTGCAAGCTTGTTTTTTGTTTACCTTAATATTTCTCTGATAACATCTTCTACAGTTGTCATCATACTGTCTGCAAAACAATAACATGCACAATTTAGTGACCACCAAATACAATCTGAACTCAGACGTCTTCCAGCTTTCTGCCTGCTAATAAAAATGTGTGAAAGCCTCTTTGGAGACAGTTGTTGCTTTTCCTAATTTCACGCCTGCCAACTTCCAAGTAAAATAGTATCACTCCAAGTAAAATAGTATGTCTCATAAACTCACCATTTGTCTCTCCAAAATTCAACAAATTCTCTCCAAAATGATCAAATTATCATTAATTCTCTCCAAAATAACATTGTAGCATAGGAGAAAAATAGATAAAACTCGCCATTTGCAATTGAAGGGCTCAAAATTACTGTCACAAACTCGCCATTAAAATGGTTTCTCAAAAAGAGCATCCATCAGATGATTGGAGCAATTAGCATAGGAGAAAATTACTAAATTAGATATTTCTCCCCATTTGCAATTAAAAGACACAAAATTGCTGTCATTATCATTAAACTCTCCATAAATGTTTGAGAACTGGAGAGAGGACAGGCTGCATCTATGATGCTTTATCTATTACCTAAGCCCAAGGCATATATTAATTTACTTGGGGTCCAGAGACCAGACTGCAGAATATCATGAATACCTATGGGTCATTTTTACCATTTTCTGTGTGAACAATCCTTAATTTCTTCTGCATTTGAATGTATCTTATGTTTTGCTGAGAGGATAAGTGAAAGTAGTGTTTATTGTAGAACATTGTAAAGAGTTCCTCCAAGTAATATAGCATGTCTTTTCTTGCCAAGTTAATGACAGCTACCTACTTTGAGCCCTTCAATTGCAAATGGAGAGAAATAGCTAATTTTCTAGTAATTCATTTATAAAATTATATTAACCTTGATGGTAATGTGTCATTATATAGTTTTATTTAATACAACATGATAAATAATTATATTTTTCAGAAGATTTAGGAATGGGGAGCAAATCTATGAGAATCACAATGAAGTTGAAGATGCTTTGGATGAAGACCAGATGGATGAAGCTCCCCCTCCCCTGCCCCCAAGAAACCATGGCCCAGTCACCCCCTCTCACTTCCACCACACATCCATTCACCTCAGCACACATACTGGCAATGTAGAGGAAGAGAATGTTCAACCAGTGCCACAGGACTGCACTTTAAGTTATCAGCCTATTGAACAACCCTCTCAGCCAAGTGTTCAAAGACGCATACTCGACTATCAACCGAGTAAGCCAAGTGGACATTCAAGATCATACTCGGCCTTGCAAAGGCTGTCTGTTAAACCTTTTGGCAATGTCAACAAGCACGTCTTTAATAAGTCCTTCTCTGGACAAGAAAATATTTACTGCAATGCTGATGATACTTCTCCAGGTGACATCAGGAACTCAGGTGGTGGCATGGGGGCCCTGTGGGATAACATCCAGGATAGTGTAATGGACAGCAAGCCAATAGGTAGTAAACTCTTCAAATTCAGTGGGAGAAAATTCACTCAAGTTGCTCAGGGATGCAAAACAGCTATCTCTAACATCTCACAGGTATCTACATCTGATAGTTTGTTGCATTATCTATACTCAAGGAAAACTTACTACTTACGCCTCTGTGCTTCCAATTGTTGAATAACTATTGGTCACCAAAATATTGGCAAAGTTACCATGAAGGGTTTTATGATTCAACATTTCATATTTGATAAAAGTATAAAAAAAATTATAGGTTACTAATCACGAAAATGAATAAGTCTCATGTAGAAAGTAGGATTTTTGAAGTAAAATAAATCAAGAAAATAAGCTCTAATATTTATGACATGCACTGTGTATTGGTATGCTATTAGTTTTTCAGCTAAATTAATATCTTTAACTACTAATTTGAACTTTAATTGTATCGCCTGTTTCAGAAATTCAAAACATCAACTCAGCGTCGTTACAGACTGGATAACAGCAGTCCCAAGCGTACCTCCTACTCCACACCCCCTAGGGGTTCCATCAGACGCACCCCCGGCAAGATGTACACCCCATTCAATGTGGCTACCCCCCCAACTGCCCCACCTCGTAACTTCGATGTGAAGAGACTGCAGCCCAAAACTCCCAGGTGTGAATTTGTCTGAATTACTTCCTATAGCCAAATGAAATGTACTGCTTTCACACCTTGAATATACCTACCTGGCTTTTCTTCCATGAACTGTTGTAATCTGGACAAAATTGAGCTCTAACATGATGTTGTTGTTGTAGTCATGAATTCTCCAATGAAAATGGACTTGCTTCTCTACCTGTTGCTGCTCTTCAATTTTAGTTCCAATGCATTGATTTAACCTTTTTTCCATTTAGATCCTTCTCTTACGACAATGGAGCTCTTCGCCGCACTCCCCGTGGGGGTGTCTCTTCACCACAGAGTGTACATGACAGGTTGGGACCAAGAGTGAGAGGAAGGGAGGGAGAACCGTCTCCTCCCCCTCCTTACCACCACAACACCAGCCTCTTTTCAACCATGCACACCTCACACATGTCAGTACTTGAGAGAGACTAGCTTAGAAATAGTGCTGGCTAATGCTAAAGATATAATTAGGGGAAGTTCTTAATTATCGGTCAGTTCCACATTCTCGGACACGTAAGAAAAAACGATAGAATAAAAATTAAATAATTATTAGCTATTACATCGTTTTTTCTTACGTGTCGGAAAATTTAAACTGACCGATAATTTAAAACTTACCCTATGTTCCATTATAAAAAAAATTAATATCTGTATTTTTATTTTGGTATCGAATACTAGCTATATAGCTACAGTTTGTTAAGAATGATTCATTACTGTTCAATTCCCTCGGTCTATTATATTTTCAGATCTATGATTTTAAAAGCACATTGTCACAACCTTGACTATTGCATCCTCATTTTATAGGTCGAGAGCTCCCTCGTGTGATATGAACTACACAATGGCAGCAGATCACAGCTCACTGTTGCCTGGCAGTGACCACAGTGACAGTAACTTCAGAAGACACCTCGTAGAGTTCAACCAAGTCACTAGGAACGTCTCTACTAAACTAAACAGAGGCAACAGATTCAGGAGCTCTATGCGATGAAACTAAACAACAATTGTTTGTTTAATTTACTTCGGAAAGTAATCTGGTAGCTAATTTATTTCTTGAAAAAAATATAAAGATCTTGAACTTTGTATGAGAATAACAGACTATTAACCTGACCCTAGTGACTGTCTTAGAATACCATGAGATATTAGGACATGTTCAAATGAATTAATACTGTCATTATCCATTCTAAGAAGTATTCAGAGAGCTGTACATGACAAGTACTATATATATAAGTAGCTACAGTAAGATGTATCTTATTTTCTGTCGATCTGATCGTTTTTACCAAAGTATTTAACAAGGGTAGCTAGATTTTTAGTCCTAATTCTTCGTGTATTTTTTAGTACCTAATAGAGATGTTTCGTTTGTATAGTATCTTTGTATGCCTTTTTAAAATACATTAAATCTTAATTTATTGGATAGCTAGATACAGCTTTTTTTCAGTATACTTTTAATTGAGTTTTATGAGTGAATAACATTCACTTTTTATTTTTTTTTTAGTACTTTTCCTAATAATTTGCTTTAGTTCATAACTCAGTTTAATAGCGAAATAATAGTGCCGCTTATCTTTATCTATTCTGCTGCTGTCACGCCAATATATATTACCTGCATAATGGCTTTTCTATTTTCTGCTTTTTGGTTTTATTTGAGTTGTTTGAATAATGTTAATAACAAAGTTACAAATTCGCAAGTTGAAAAGAGCGCAGTGGATAATAGAAAGACAGATCTCCTTGTGAACACGTTCAAACTAAATAAAATTATCATACGAGGATCCTTTTTTATATTACTGACTATTAAGGGTACAAATTGCTACCACTGAATGAATCACATAAATTATACAGTTCTATATTTATCATTCCGTGTTATGACTTGTTTTAGGATTTCATTAATTTATAGCAATTTTATTCATAGCTACGAACGATGTCGAAATCGAATCTCTTAAATGCATGTCAGTATCTTGTTATTAATTGCATAGAAACTTAACAGTAGTGGTCAGTTTATAGATAAAAATTATATATTCATGTAAAAGAATCTCATTCTGTATATTTTCGTAAGTTTGATCCATCACTGAGTTTAGCATATAGAAAGAACAAGTTTTTTTCTAAAATTATATATGTGTTTAAATGTGCCTTTTGGTTTAAATATTTTTTTCCGCACAGCTCATACCTATATAATCTTTACATAATATATACTTTCATTCTCGGTTAAAAATGGATAATAGTATAACTTTTCATATCCAAAGTGAGGTAAAATATATTTATCCCATTATTTCCATCTCATAGTCTCGAAGCTACGTCTAGTTAGACCTTCTTGTTCTAATGTAGGTAGATTTTTTTTTATTCTGCGCATTTTTTTTCAGCTTTCATTTTCATCTTTCCTTTTACCTTCTATATCCATAGGTAAGCAGACTGACTGTGTAGGTCTCTTATCCATGGATGTATATTATTGCCATCCATGCACTGGATCGACACTTTTTCCTGTGGTAGCCGAGTAGTCGACCTAGTGCATGTAGCGTACTTTCACTGTCCCCTCTTCTATGAGGCCTTCTTCTCTTCATGTCTTTGAATATCCTCGTAGTGGAATGGGACAACTTTTTAGCATCTTTTATAAACTGTCTATTCACGCAGTAGCTTTTTGCATTCATAAGGTTGCTACAGATTAGTTGTGGGTGACTTTGGTTCATGGAGTTTATTTTTTTCTGACTGCTTCTTAAGAGTCCCTTGTATTTAATTTTTATCAGCGATAAGGCCTTTGGTTCCGAAGCTGATGTTAAACCCCTACTAAATTAAATTAACCAACCAAGAGTGTTACATTGAGTATGTCTATCACTCGGATTTTGATTAGGAAGGTAAATGTTAATATAGTTCTAGTTACCTATTAATGCAGGCAGTTCCTTTTTTTAATATTCGGCAGCTATTAATTTAATATTATTTTAAGTTTCTGTTACTCTGTCTTAACTGTAAGCAATACTGCCAAAAATTTAATTCCAGTATTTTCTCTATCTCCAACAGATCTCTCTTTGTACCTCCTAAAATAATGACTTTGTTGTCTAGTATTTTTCTATCCTAACTCCTATTAATTTAACTCGTGTGAAATAGATATGGTATTTTCTGGTGTATTAGTCTCAAATATATTTTATTGGAATCGTTATTCATTGTTATTATTATCCATATATATTTTAAAAGAATATCTGAATTGGAGACAATTAAATAATGGGTTAGGTAAATTAAAAAATCACAAGCATTTGTCCCCGAACTGGATTATCTATCGTCTATTTTAATGGAGACTACAATTGATTTGAAATTAAGAATATTGCATGCTTAATATCCAATATTTTCTTTTCAAGATATTAATTACCCAGAATATAATTCTAATTTATTTATAAAATATATTTACTAAATAGTAAAAATAAGTAGGTACTTACTAGTATTTAAAAATCTACTCGCCCTACCTCAACAAACTTATGTCATTTCTGTTCTTGAAAGATTTCATGGAGAGAAAAATCACACTTTGAATTTAAAGTAAAGTTTCACTCGTCACAAATTTCATTGTACGAAATTTAGTGTTTTTTTTTTTCATTCAATTTTATCTTTGCATATAATTCTTTTTGTGAACTTTGAGCTAAAATCTTAGAAAACGATTTCGAATATTTTCTGATACTTCTCACTATGTTCATAGGTGTCTAGTGGGCAACATGGAGATAGGATGGGCTTTACTGACATGCACTCTAAATTCTTCGATTAGCCCTTTTAGGTTTTTCTGCCTGGTTATTAGACTGCACAGATACATATTTTTGTCTAGCGATTATTGGATGGAACAAATTATAGAACTATTTTTTAACAAATTTATTGTGAATATGTTTCCAATTTTGGAAACTTTAAAAATTTGTTAATTTTTACATTGTAAATAAATTGTTATTTTGATTATCACGAATTTTGTAAACTGAATTAGATTTCTTATTAAATGTTAGTAAAGTATACTAAATATAAATTTCTAGTTTTCTCAAAGATTGAAATAGACTGTTTAAGTCGAGGCCTATTTTTTTACCATGGGTAAAATTGGAGAACTTGTCAACTATAATTAATTATTTATCATTATTGCATTTTTTTTTTGTCATTTATTTGTGCATGAATATTATAATATTAATAATAATATTATGTACAAAATAATACATACATTTTATAAATAACTTATATTAGACTTTATATTTGCATAAGCATGAACAGAAATTAGCGGTCGTAATATATCAAGTGGTTAAATATGTTGTCTATTAATTACAATATATACTTACAGTTTCCAAACTCTTTTATTAACCCTGAATCAAAGAATTATCAACATACATCATTAAAATTAAATCTACCTTGCGGTGAACTTACCTGTGATTAACTAAATTCTTCGTTAGGTTCACCTTGCAGGTACCTATATTTTTTACGCTAGATAATTTTATTTGATAGTCTGTCGATTATCGGTTGGTACAAATTATCGCACTGCACAGTTGCGAATCTTTTGTAGATATAACGTTTCCAGTAGTGGAAACGTTCAAAATTTATAAATGTGTTTTTAATATTATTTGGGTAAAATTTCACACGAATTGAATGAGGTAACTCTGATCTCCTACTGAAATTTAGTAAACTATAGTAAAAAATAACTCTAGTTTTCGTTGGGAGTAAATTAGAATGGCAGTATTTTATTTTTCAGTAAAAATATAATATATCAAGAACAAAATAGTCAATTTTTTATTAAATTAATTCACTTTGGAACATATCAGAAAAATTCTTATAACTAGGGCTGTGACATGGCTTATTTCGCATATGCTCGTAAGAATTTGCTTATATTTTTTTAAGCATATGCATTTTGTAAGGGCTTTAAGCAAAATCATTTGAGCATATGCTTTTTATTAGAGCTTTAAGCAAAATCATTTGAGCATATGCTTTTTATTAGAGCTTTAAGCAAAATCATTTGAGCATATGCTTTTTATTAGAGCTTTAAGCAAAATCATTTGAGCATATGCTTTTTATTAGAGCTTTAAGCAAAATCATTTGAGCATATGCTTTTTGTTAGAGCTTTAAGCAAAATCATTTGAGCATATGCTTTTTGTTAGAGCTTTAAGCAAAATCATTTGAGCATATGCTTTTTGTTAGAGCTTTAAGCAAAATCATTTGAGCATATGCTTTTTATTAGAGCTTTAAGCAAAATCATTTGAGCATATGCTTTTTATTAGAGCTTTAAGCAAAATCATTTGAGCATATGCTTTTTGTTAGAGCTTTAAGCAAAATCATTTGAGCATATGCTTTTTATTAGAGCTTTAAGCAAAATCATTTGAAGCATATGCTTTTTATTAGAGCTTTAAGCAAAATCATTTGAGCATATGCTTTTTATTAGAGCTTTAAGCAAAATCATTTGAGCATATGCTTTTTATTAGAGCTTTAAGCAAAATCATTTGAGCATATGCTTTTTATTAGAGCTTTAAGCAAAATCATTTGAGCATATGCTTTTTATTAGAGCTTTAAGCAAAATCATTTGAGCATATGCTTTTTATTAGAGCTTTAAGCAAAATCATTTGAGCATATGCTTTTTGTTAGAGCTTTAAGCAAAATCATTTGAGCATATGCTTTTTGTTAGAGCTTTAAGCAAAATGTTTCGAGTATATGCTTTATCAAAGAGCTTATCTAATTTCAAGGCATAATATCTTTTCGTTGAGGTTTTCGTGAACAGAAAACATTTTCAACTGTTCATGAAAAGGTTGATATACACACAGAGAAAGGATTAGTTGAATCAAATCAAATTTGATTTGTTTTGACTCATATGAATGGGTTATTTTTGCACCTACCTACGTGGTGAGTTGCAGGTACTACTTAAAAGTAGTTAAATTGACGTGGGTTATAACAAAACAGTCGTTTTGACTCACTCCTAAACTTAAAAAAAAGTTGCGCCAACTCGCATAGTAAGTTAATTTATACACCAGATACATTGTATTAACAGTCGTTGTGAGTTACTACAATACACTCTGTCATAGTTGTTTCAACATACTTTAAAATTCTCAAAAAGTAACTTTTAACTCTCATAGTAAGTTGATTCAATCTATAAAATCAATTGAATTAACTAATGTTTGATGACACACCATGTCATAGTTGTTTTAACACACATGAAAACATGAATAAAGTCCAACCAACTCACGTAATATATTGATTCAAAGCATAAATTAATTGTTGACCCATTAGATATGAGTAAACTTTTTTCTCTGTGTACGATGTTGGATTTTTCATACTTTTCTGCTCTATATTATAAATACACGTTATGTCAAACATGAGCCATCACCTAATTTTCTTTGCAAATCTTATTTTCAGATTCGTAATTGCAGTAAGTTTGAAACTTTGACGTAGCAAATTCTATTCCAATAGAATTGAAATATAGTAAGGACAATCGAGGTATGTTGTGTGCGTGACGTTATAACAGCAACATTCTAAAATGATATTTAAATTTTAAAGTAAATTTGTAAAAAAATAGCTATTAATTTGCATAATATAATAAATAAATATAAATTTAATAAATTATTTAACCTGCCAAACCCCTAATTTTCTCTTTAAATTTGTTCCCTTGCTTACGTCACGTCACAAATCACTCAATTATCGCTACTTATCAATAATAGTATTCCTACTAGGGATTTAAGGAAGGCACCAAAGAGTAAAGCTTTGTGAGCTGTGGTTACAAATCGAGTGATTTGTGACCGTGACGTCAACAAGGCAACACACATAAATAGAAAATTAAGGTTTAGCAGTGTGAATAACATTAATGGATTCATCTCTGTTTTATAATAGAACGTTCTTCAATTGTCTTAAATATTATTTTAGTGTTGCTGTTATGACGTCACGAACACAACATACATCGATTGTCCTTACAATATTTCTATTCTATTTCCCGCTTTTAAAACCAGATGGTGGCACAACACACTTTTAAAATAGAAATTGTTGACAGTAGTGAATCTTATTGTAGCATAAGATCTTTGGCGTAACTCTTTAAATTTTTAGAAAAAAAATCAATTTGATAGCTTGCACGAGCTACCATTCAGGCCAGGATAACTAAAGTTTCTAAATCAGTCACGTCAGTCAATAATTTTTTTTGTGTATTCATAACTAAATCCAATGCTCTAGAAATTTTAACTGACAATAGTTTCCGAAAGTTCTGCAAAGTTGAAGAGATAGTATATTTATCTATTTCAATGTGTTGTGTAGGCTCTGGGAAATTCGTTCTTGGAAATTTCTGTCTCAGATTATAATGGTGTTATGAAAGAATAATAATATAAAAAGTTGAAATTATTATTTCTTAAATGTGTAGTTTATTTATTAAAACAGAATAACATTAACCGTTTTAAACTGAAACGTAACATTAGAAATTTGAGACATGTTTAGACATTTATTTAACATGAAATTTGAGCGGAAAATTCAGTCTCGGTCTCAGGTATAAATGAAGATTATGAATTAGATGAGTCGGGGGCGTGTCGCTCCCGAACCCCCCTGCTACGTCACTAAACAATCAGGAAATGTGCAATACAACAAACTCACTTATGTTAAGAGGTCATTTATAAATTTGAGACCGAAACATTAAAAACAATACCCTAAATAACTTATCCGCAATTAGCAATATTTTTAAAACTATATTCTAAGTGGTAGTAACCTTTTATTTTTTAACCATAGAGGTGCCACCCCGAATATACTTACAGTGCAACCAACTAATAAAATTTAACTTCATTGACAGGGTGCTAACGCGCTCCTTACCATGGAAATTGAATTCTCGTGATGAATATTTCTAATGTTAAATCTATATTTGTTAAATCAGGAGTTGCTATATTTATTTCTTTAAATAGTTTTCTTTGAAGATGAAAGTATCTTTTATACATAATCACTGAATTACTAATCAGTTCATTTTATATTCCCTGAAATACCTAGTAAAAGATACTTATTTAGTTGAATAATAATAAGGTTCCCCTTGATTATTGCTTGTTTTCTTCAATCAAAAGAAAATTTTGAGCTATATACTATTGTTTATTTGAAGGCATATCTATTAATAAAGGCTTATGCATTAAAGTATTCAGCTCTTAAAGCTTATAAAGTATAATCTGAAACGGTTTTACAGCCTTATTTTTGGAGCCTATAAAGCATATTTTTAGAGCTTATAGAGCATATCTTGTAAGGCCTTACAGTCACAGCCCTACTTATAACACTAGTAGGTACTTACCTGCTTAATTTAGAATGTTTATACATCCATTAACATAAATATATATATTAACAATTCAATAGTGATAAGTTAGAATTTCTTTCTAGGTAACTTCGTCAAAATCCAGACTAAATCCTCATAATTTCTAACCAATTTTTCTCTACATTACATTGAAATAATTCTTAATCTTAAAACTCTTTTTGATTCTATTAAAGACGAATTATTTATAATTTAATAACAAAATCTTTAATCCGTTTTACGATCAATTCTGGCTCTCCTTGACATGAAGTTCTTTGCAATCTCAAGAGAGTCAATTGAATTTAAGA
>CANNZV010006872.1:0-14540 GCA_947561585.1 Caprella mutica | reverse complement strand
ATATTGATGATATTGTTGAAAAATATAATTTAGAAATTGATAGATATCCAATCAGTGTAGAATATAAAATTACTGAAAATTGCATATCAAATCATAGTGAACCAATAAAAAAAAGTTTGTATGCAAATAAAAAAAATATATGTATATGTGCTTTAGAGAAAACAGAGTTAGATTATGCTTATAACTCTTTTATTGAGAACAAGGATGGTTTTTTAGATATATTTGAAGAAAAAGTTGAAGAATGTATGTAACTATGAGGTAAAACCTCATAGTTATTCATCTTCATCATCATAAATATAATCATCATTATTAGGATTATGAATATCAGCCCAATCATCCATATCTGAATCATTATTAGGATTATTTATATCTGACCATGTATCAAGTTCTTCTTGTGTCATATTTGAAGAGTCCATATTACTTTCCTCCTTTTGATGAGTTTTTATCTGCACCACTTTGTGCTCTTGCACCAAAACTACCTTTTGGTGTTTGACCACCATTTTGTTTTGCAGTTGCTGATTGGATTCTAGCTGAAGCAGCTTTTGTCATTGGAGTTTGTTTTGCCATAATAGGCTCCTTTTTAAATATATTTCCCTCTTAAAAGGGATAATAGAATTATAAAATAAGTGCGAGGGACAATAGGGGACAAAATGAAAAATGAAATAAAAAAAATACAAGAAGACTTAAAAAAATGGATTACTAAAATAGGAATGACTCAAAAATCTTTTATTAGACAATACTGTATTGAAAATTTTATAAACTATCATGACGAAGAGATAGATCAGTACTATGAAAAGTTTAAAAAAGAGTTATCAAGAAAAACAACTAAAGTTGAAGTGTTAGATAAATACTTTGAGTTTTTATACAGTTTAGAAGAGTTTAAAAATGTTGGCTATATAAAGCCAGTACAGATTGAAGATGATGAATTTGGAAGTTTATTTAGCCAAAGAATGAAAAAGATTTCAACTGATATTACAAATAGTCTTGAAAATAAATATTCTGATGATGAAAGTTAAATATGAATAGATATAAGATATTTGTTTTAAGAATCGATTTTATGGGTTTATGCCCATAAAACCGTAAGTTAATAATTTTTGTAGATTCTATCATCCACCATACATTAGATTTGGTAACCAAAGGGCTACTTCTGGAATATATGTAGTGATTAATAATCCTGCTAAGATAGTCATTGTCCATGGGAATGCCGCAACAATAACGTCTTTTATACTCATTCCTGTTAAACCTGATGTTACGAATAAATTCAGACCAACAGGTGGGGACACCATACCAAGCTCCATATTGATTGTAATTACAATACCGAAGTGAATTGGGTCAATTCCAAGTGCAACAGCAACTGGAAGTAATAATGGAACCATAATCATAATAATTGCACTAGGTTCCATAAATGAACCAGCTAAGATTAATAAGATATTTACCATTAATAAGAACATGTATTTGTCAACATTTGCTTCAATTAAGGCATTTGTAATTCCTTGAGGAATATTCTCAATTGTTAAGAAATGAGCAAATAACATAGCATTTGCAATAATAAACATAATCATTGCAGTTGTTTTTGCTGATTCTAAAGCAGTTGTCCAAAGTTGTGTAATCTTGATGTCTTTGTAAATAAATACAGAAACAACAAATGCCCATACACAAGCAACAGCTGCAGCTTCAGTTGGAGTAAAAATACCACCATAGATACCACCAATAACAATAACAATTGTCATTAATCCCCATGCTGCATCTTTCATTTTTTGAAGTCTTACTCTTAATGGAGCTGGTTCAGTTCTTTTAAATCCAAGTCTAACCGCACCAATATAAGTTACAACCATCATCATAATACCAAGCATTAAACCTGGAACAACACCTGCCATAAACAGTTTACCAATAGAAACTTCTGCTGTTACACCATATACAATAAGTACAATTGATGGTGGAATTAAAATCCCTAATGAACCAGCAGTGGCAATAGTACCAACAGCATATCTTTTAGGATAACCAGCTTGCATAATAGCACCAAACATAATAGAACCAATAGCAACAACAGTTGCAGGAGAACTACCTGATACAGCAGCAAAAATAATAGATGCAAAAATAGCTGAAATTGGAAGACCACCTGGTAAGTGACCTACACAAGCCTTTGCAAATTCAATAATTCTTGTTGCAGCGGAACCTTTAGACAATAAGTTACCTGCAAGGATAAACATTGGAATTGCCATAAGTGAGTAATGCTCAACTTTTTCAAACATCATTGCTGAAATTTCAATAGG
This sequence comes from Caprella mutica, assembly GCA_947561585.1. Taxonomy (NCBI): domain Eukaryota; kingdom Metazoa; phylum Arthropoda; class Malacostraca; order Amphipoda; family Caprellidae; genus Caprella; species Caprella mutica. Next base: position 12,267 of record CANNZV010006872.1, on the reverse strand, counting down.
TGAAATATGTGTAAATAACATTAATGTTGTAAACGTTGCTACACCTAAACAAATAGCAATAGGAGCTCCAAGAATTACAAGGAAGAAAAATATACCAAATAATACACTTACACTCATTATAACATTCCTCCTGTTTTCTTTTCTACTTCTTTAACCATTTCATTTAACTCTTTTACGTGTTTATTTGAGTTATCATCATGCTTAACACCTAATTCAGCTAAAACCATTTCAGCTTCACTTTCTGGTACTACTTTGTCATGAGGAGTTTTGATAATATGTACAATCTTCTCACCAACTCTATATGCACCAAATGCGAATGAAATAGGTATAACTAAATACACTATCCACATAGGCATATCCCATAAATCAATAGATCTTTCATCTAAATCTGCCACTAATAATAAATATTCATATCCATAATAAGAAACTGCAGCCAAAAAGAAAAATGTTATTATATGTGATGTTAATAACATTGGTTTTGCAATTTTAGTTGGAACAAGATCTAATACTACTGTAACAGCAATATGTGCATCTTTTTTGAAACAATAAGCAGCTGCAAAAAATATACTCCATAAGAATAAAAAGATTGTAAGCTCCGTTGCCCATACCAATGATGCGTCAAATACATATCTTGCAACAACATTAGTAAAAGCAATAGCAACACCGGCTGTAATACCGAATGCTGCTATTGTTTGATTTATGAAGCCTATAATTTTACTTATAAAACTAAACATAATTTACTACTTTGTAGCGATAGTTTTTTTGATTAATTCTTCACCAATAGTTCTATCAGAGTAGAATTCTGGGTAAATTTTACTTACTTTAGTTCTCCAAGCTTCTCTTTGCTCGTTTGTTAAAGTGTGAATTTTTAATTTTCCAGTATTTTTTGCATACTCTTGAATTTTTTCTAATTGTGAATCATTTAACTCTTGTGCATATTGTCTTTCTTTTTCAGTTGCTTCTTTCATCGCTTGTTTTACATTTGCTTGTAAATCAGATGGTAAAGACTTCCAAAATCTTTTTGACATTACAACTAAGTAACCTAAGTAACCATGGTTAGAAATAGTTAAGTCAGTTTGAACTTCGTGGAATTTTTTAGTATAAATGTTAGAAATTGTGTTTTCTTGTCCATCAATAACACCTTGCTGTAATCCTGAGTAAACTTCAGAAAATGGCATCATTTGTGGGTTTGCATCTACTGCATGAAATTGAGCTTCTAATACTTTTGAAGACATAATTCTAAATTTTTGACCCTCTGCATCTTTTGGCTCAATTAAAGCTTTTGTTGATGAAGATAATTGTTTAAATCCATTATCCCAGAAGTCTAAAGCAACAATACCTTTAGCTGTAACTTTATCTTTTAATGCTGACCCTACTTCACCATCTTGAACTCTATGTAAGTGGTCAATATCTTTGAAAAGGAATGGTAAGTCAAATAGTGCTAAGTTTGGAACAATCTTTCCAAATTTAGAAAATGAAGGTGCTGCCATTTGTACAGAATTTAATCTTAATGCTTTTAATACTGCATTATCCTTATATAACTGTGATGATGGGTAAACTTGAACATCAATTTTACCACCTGATAACTCTTCTAATCTCTTTTCAAAGAAATCTGCTGCTTTACCCTTTGGTGTATTTGGGCTAACTACGTGTGAGAACTTTAAAGTATACTCAGCTGCTAATCCTGAAGTTGCAAGCATTGCTGCTGCAACAGTTCCTAGTACTAATTTTTTCATATCATTTCTCCTTAATTAATTTGATATAAGAAAATTATAGTAAAAACTTATGTCACAATTATGTACAATTGTGTAAATTTGAAAACTTATTATTACTTATTATATAACATTAAAATTTGTACTTAAGTTTAAAATAAGTAATACAATTTGTATTACCAAAAGTAGTGTTTTATAAGTCACATAAAAGTCACAAAATAGTTTCATAAAGTTATTCTAGCTACCATATTATCAATGCTCTTAAAAATGACACTTTTTTTAAGTGGAAATTAAAGTCAAATGTTTTTTAACCATTTTTTAAACAATATTAGAGTACTATATCCCACTTTTCTTAGGAATATAAAAGATTAAAATAAAGGAAAATGATGGGTTGTAATTTAGACTTACTAACTTCTTTTAAAGACAACTGTGGTTTTGGTCTTGTTGCAGATATGAAGAACAGACCAAGTCATAAGAATTTAGAAGATGCAATAACTTCACTAGAAAGAATGATGCACAGAGGTGCAGTGGCAGCCGATGGTAAAACTGGAGATGGTTCAGGTTTACTTTTATCTATGCCAGATGAATTTATGAGAAAAATAGCTTCTCAAAATGGTATTGATTTACCTGAAAAATACGCAGTTGCTATGATTTTTACAAAAGATTTACAAGACATAGATACTTTTAAAGAGTTCTGTGAAACAAACGACTTAAAAGTTGTGTTAACTAGAGATGTTCCAGTTGATACTGAAGCACTAGGACAACAAGCTTTAGAGACATTACCGCATATTATTCAAGTATTTGTTACTCCAAATACTTTAATGTCATCAAAGAGATTTGATGCAATGTTATACATGACAAGAAAAGAGTGTGAACACAAACTAATAGATAAGAAAGATTTTTATATTCCTACATTCTCATCTACGGTGATTGCGTATAAAGGGCTTGTTATGCCTACGCATATCAAAAGGTTTTATGTTGATTTAAGAGATGAAGATTTTAAAATCTCATTCTCATTATTTCACCAAAGATTCTCTACAAATACATTACCTCAATGGAGATTAGCACAACCATTTAGAGCCATTGCTCATAATGGTGAGATTAACTCAGTGGAAGCAAATAGATTTAATGTAAAAGTAAAATCAGAAAAAATTAAATCTGAGATATTCTCTGATGAAGAGATAAAAAGACTTTTACCTATCTTACAAGAAGGATCATCAGATTCTGCTTCTTTAGATAATATGTTTGAATTTATGTTGGCAAATGGTGTTGACTTTTTCAAAGCTGCAAGATCATTAGTTCCTGCACCTTGGCAAAATGCACCTCATATGGATTCTGATTTAAGAGCTTTCTATGAGTATACAGCTACTGCAATGGAAGCTTGGGATGGACCAGCAGCAGTATCTTTAACTGATGGTAGACATATTGGATGTTTAATTGACAGAAATGGTCTAAGACCATCTAAATATGTAATCACAAAAGATGATAAATTATATATCACTTCTGAGTATGGTACATTAAAAATCGATGAAGATAATATCTTAGAAAGAGGAAGATTACAATCAGGACAAATGATTGGACTTGACCTTAAGCATGGTAAAATCTTAAAAGAAGAAGATATTAATAACTACTTAAAATCATCACAGCACTATTCTAAATGGTTAAATGATGATATGGATTACTTACAAGAGTATATTGAAGATTCTTTCTTAAATACATCTGATTATAAATTAGAAGATTTAGAAAAGAAACAAAAGTATTTCAATATAACTTATGAAGCAATTGATCAAATGATTGAACCAATGGCTAAAGAAGGTAAAGAACCAGTTGGTTCTATGGGTGATGACACACCAATGGCATGTTTCTCAAAAGTAAATAGAAACTTTACAGATTTCTTTAAACAAAAATTTGCACAAGTAACAAATCCTCCAATTGATCCATATAGAGAAAAAGTTGTAATGTCTTTAGAGACTGGATTTGGTAAAGTTCAAAATGTTTTAGTTGAAAAACCAGAAGATGCAAAGAGAATTAAAGTAGCAAGTCCTATTTTAATGAAAGAAAAGTTTGATGTATTATTTTCATTTGGTGATGAAAACTCTCCAAGATATGATGAATATTACAAAAACAAAACTTTTTCAACTACTTTTAAAACTGATTTAAGAGATGCATTACAAGCCTTAGCTTCAAATGTTGTAAAAGCAGTTAAAGAAGATGGTGTTTCTATTGTATTTTTAGATGATAGAGATATTAATGATAGCTGTAAACTAATTCCTATGGCAATGGCTGTTGGTTATGTAAACCAAGCATTGTTAAAAGCAAAAGTTAGACACTGTGTTTCAATTGTTCCTGTAACAGGGGAAGTTTATGATCCACATATGGCTGCTGTAATGTTAGGATTTGGTGCAACTGCTATGTATCCATACATGATGTATGCAACTACTGTAGCTTTATTTGAAAGACAAGAAGTTTCTAAGTATGAAATGCAAAGATTACTTAAAAATACTCAAAAAGCTTTAAATGCAGGTCTACTAAAAATTATGTCTAAAATGGGTATTTCTACTGTTGCTTCATATAGAAACTCTTCATTATTTGATGCTATTGGATTATCAGATGAAATCGTTACAGATTGTTTCCCTGATGCATATTCTGAATTAGCTGGACTTGGATATGAGGATATTGAGGAGAGAGTTGAAAGATCTCACTTAAATGCATTCCATGATGATAACCATATGTTCCCACTTGATTTAGGTGGTTTCTACAAATACTTAAATGGTGGTGAATATCATGATTATGGTCCTGCTACTACAAGAGCTATGCATAATAAATCAGCAACTTCAAAAGAAGAAATTACTGATTTTGATGGACTAAAAAGTTTAGTTCAAAACAGAGATAAAAAATTTATTAGAGACTTTTTAGAATTCAATTCTGATAGAAAAGCAATTTCTATTGATGAAGTAGAATCTAAAGAAGAAATCTTCAAAAGATTTGCATCAGCTGCAATGTCATGTGGTTCTATTTCACCAGAAGCTCATGAAGCATTAGCACAAGCTATGAATACAATTGGTGGTTCTTCAAACTCAGGTGAGGGTGGAGAAGATCCAGCAAGATTTAATACACTTAAGAATTCTAAGATCAAGCAAATTGCATCTGGTAGATTTGGTGTAACTCCTGGATACTTAAGAAGTGCGCAAGAATTACAAATTAAAGTTGCACAAGGTGCAAAACCAGGTGAAGGTGGACAATTACCAGGACATAAAGTAACAAATCTTATTGCTACTTTAAGACATACAGTTCCAGGTGTTACTCTAATTTCACCACCACCACATCATGATATCTATTCAATTGAAGATTTAGCTCAATTAATTTTTGACTTAAAGCAAATTAATCCAATGGCAAAAATCACAGTTAAATTAGTATCTTCTGTTGGTGTAGGAACAATTGCAGCTGGTGTTGCAAAAGCTTATGCTGATAAGATTATTATTTCAGGTGGAGATGGTGGTACAGGTGCTGCTCCATTAACATCTATTAAACATGCAGGTAATGCTTGGGAAATGGGACTTTCAGAAGCTCATAATGCCTTAAAAGCTAATAACTTAAGAACTTCTGTTCATGTACAAACTGATGGTGGTTTAAAAACTGGTCTGGATGTTGTAAAAGCTGCTTTACTAGGTGCTGAATCTTACGCATTTGGTACAGCTGCATTAACACTTCTTGGATGTAAAATTTTAAGAATTTGTCATACAAACAAATGTTCTGTTGGTGTTGCTACTCAAGATGAAGATTTAAGAGGACACTTTACAGGTACTGTTGAAAGACTTATTTCTTACTTTACTTATATTGCAGAAGAAGTAAGAGAAATTCTTGCTGAGCTTGGATATAAAACAATGGAAGAGATTGTTGGTAGAGCTGATTTATTAAAAGTAATTGATGATGAATTTGCACAAAAATTTGACTTCCAAAATATTTTAAGAAGAATTGATGGTGTTGATACTTGTCAAAAAGAATCAAATGAGCCATTTGATGATAATAAATATGAAAAAGAACTATTAAAGAAAGTTCATAGAACTATTGAAAACCCAAATACTCCTGTGAAAGTTAATACTGAAATTTCTAACTTAAACAGATCATTTGGTGCTTTAATCTCAGGTGAGATTGCAAGATATTATGGAGATAAAGGTTTACCTGAAAACTCAATTAATATCAATTTAGCAGGTATTGCAGGTCAATCATTTGGTGCTTTCCTTTCAACTGGTATGAACTTAACATTAACTGGTGCAGCTAATGACTACGTTGGTAAGGGAATGAATGGTGGTAAAATTATTATCAATCCTCCACACCAAGGTCAAGAATTCGCAGGTGCTGGTAATACATGTCTTTATGGAGCTACTGGTGGTAAACTTTATGTTAGAGCTGCTGTAGGTGAGAGATTTGGTGTTAGGAACTCAGGATGTGTTGCTGTAGTTGAAGGTACTGGTGATAATGCTTGTGAATATATGACAGGTGGTATTGTAGTGATTCTTGGAAATACAGGAATTAACTTTGGTGCTGGTATGACAGGTGGTTTATCATTTGTTTATGATCCAGAAAAAACATTTGTTGATAAAATGAACCAAGAGTTAATTGAAGCTGTTAGAATTGATACAGATGATACAGAAAGAGAAAGATTATACTTAAAAAGATTACTTTTAGATTATGTACATGAAACTGAAAGTGAAGCTGCTGAGAAAATCTTAGGAAACTTTAGAGCAGAAATTAGAAACTTCTGGATGGTAAAACCTAAAAATATGACAGTATTACCATTAGATCCGGACAAGGGAGATTAATAAAAATGTTAAACTTTACAAAATTTGAAAGAATTAACCCTGAAAAAAGAGATGTACTTCAAAGACTAAAAGATTTTAATGAAATCTATGAAGTATTTGGAAAACAAAGAGCAAAAGAACAATCTGATAGATGTATGCAGTGTGGGGATCCATACTGTCATACAGGATGTCCATTAGGAAACTTTATTCCTGCATGGTTAAAACAAACAGCAACTAAGAATCATGATTTAGCATTTGCTTTATCAAATGAAACATCTCCTTTCCCAGAGATTTTAGGAAGAATTTGTCCTCAAGATGTACTTTGTGAAGGTGCTTGTTCTTTAAATACTGGACATGGTGCTATTTCAATTGGTGCAATTGAAACTCATATTTCAGAAACTGCTTTTGCAAAAGGTTTAAAACCTAAATTTACTGATAAAAAAGTAGATAAAAAAGTAGCTGTAGTTGGTTCTGGACCTTCTGGTATTTCTGCTGCAACTTTCCTTTTAAGAAAAGGTTATGAAGTTGAAATGTTTGAAAGAGAAGATAGGGCTGGTGGATTATTAATGTATGGAATCCCTGGATTTAAACTTGATAAAACAACAGTTGATAGAAGAATGAATTGGCTAATTGATGCAGGTATGAAGCTTCACTTAAATTGTGAAGTTGGAAAAGATGTATCTGTTAAAGATTTAGAAGAAAACTTTGATGCAATTTATCTTGGTACTGGTGCAAAAGATGGTAGATACACTGGTATGGATGGTGAAAAAGATGCTTTAAATGTACATTTAGCAATGGACTTTTTAACTGGAATTCAAAAAAGAAATCTAGGAACAAAAGTAGATTATATTGATGTAAAAGATAAAAACGTAGTTGTAATTGGTGGTGGAGATACTGCTATGGACTGTGTTAGAACATCAGTAAGAGAAAAAGCTAAATCTGTAAAATGTCTTTACAGAAGAGATGAAGTTAATATGCCTGGTTCTAAAAAAGAAGTTGTAAATGCTAAAGAAGAGGGTGTTGAATATGTATTTAACGTGTCACCTAAATCTTTAAAAATTACAGGTGACAAAGTTACTGCTATTGAGTTATTAACTACTTCTATGTCTGATCCTGATGAATCAGGAAGACAAAGAGTTGTTATTAATGAAGGTACTGAATACTTTGAAGAAGCAGATGTAGTAATTCTTGCATTAGGGTTCTCTCCTGAGAAACCACAATTCTTAAAAGAGTTAAATGTTGAAACTAACTCATGGGGTGGAGTAGAGACTACTAACTACCAAACTTCAAATGAGAAGGTTTATGCAGGTGGAGATTGTCAAAGAGGTGCTCACCTTGCTGTAACAGCTGCTCTTGATGGTAGAGAAGCAGCAAAAGCTATCGTAGAAAAACTTTCATAATGAATAAAACTATTACAGAAGCTTATAAAGAAAACTTTATAAACTCTGTAATAGAAGCTAACAAAGAACTATACATCTATTTACATTATAATTTAAAAGAAAAAGATTTACAATACTCTAATACCATTGGTTATGGAGGAGATAACTCCTTAAATATTGATTTATATGCAGAAGAAATTTTTATTACATATCTAAAAGAATTTGGAAACATTTATTCAGAAGAGTGTGGTTTCATAGATTTTAATAAAGACTTCACAATTATCATAGATCCAATTGATGGAAGTGATAACTTCTGTGCTAATTTAGAATACTATGGAAGTTCTGTGGCCTTAAAATATAAAGATGAAATAATTGCTGGTTTTGTATGTAATTTAGCAACAGGAAATTTAATATATAAGGCTTTTGATTTTACGTTAAAAGAGTTTAATATTACAGGTAAAAAAGTTTTAAAAAGAGATGGTTTTGATAAATTTGGGATTTTTGAACGTGCTTATAAGTACCCTAAAATTTCAGAAAAATTGCAAGAAAATAGTATTAAATTTAGGTCATTGGGTGCAGCAGCTGTTTCTTTAGCATTTTCAAAAAACTACGATTTTGTTTTGTTTGTTGGTCAAATTAGAGAGTTTGATATTGCTGCATCTTTATATATTTGTAACGAACAAAATATTTATAAAAGTGAAGATTTTTTGCTTATATCTAAAAATAAACAAAAAGTTGAGCTGATTAAAGAAATTATAAACAATAATAGGTTATAACTCCAAGATAATATTTTAAAACTAGGGATTGGTGTTTATATGTCTTTAATTATTACTGATGAATGTATCGCATGTGATGCATGTAGAGATGAGTGTCCAAATTATGCAATTGAAGAGGGAGATCCAATATATTTAATCGACTCTGATAGATGTACTGAATGTGTTGGTCACTTTGAGGAACCACAATGTATCGAGGTTTGTCCAGTTGATTGTATTATAATTGACCCAGACAATCAAGAGACAATGGAAGAGTTAAAGTTCAAGTATGAACAAATAGCGGAAGAAGAAGCCTAATGGCAAAGATTACAACTATTATAGATATTGGGTCTAACTCAATGCGTATGGTTGTATTGGAAAAAAGCAGTAGATTTGCTTTTAACCTAATCAATGAAACTAAAAGTAGAGTTAAAATTTCGGAGGGTTGTTACGAAAATGGTGGCAATCTTCAAGAAATTCCTATGCAAAGAGCTTATGAGTCTTTAAAATCTTTTTTAAATATATCTAACTCATTAAAATCAAGAAAAATCATATGTGTTGCTACTTCTGCATTAAGAGATGCTCCAAATGCAAAAACTTTTATAACTAGAATAAGAAATGATTTTGGTTTAAATATAAAAGTTATTGATGGTGAAAAAGAAGCCTTTTATGGAGGTGTTGCTGCATCAAATTTAATACATGATGATGATTTTGTAACTGTTGATATTGGTGGAGGTTCAACTGAATTTTCATTCGTAAGAAATGGAGTGATTTTAAAATCAATTTCATTGAATATTGGAACAGTTAGAATGAAAGAATTGTACTTTAATAAAAATGATATTAAAGGTGCAAAAAAATATATATTAGATAATTTAAAAGAGCTTTTTGATTTAAATATAAATATTCCAAATGTTGTTGTTGGTATTGGTGGAAGTATTAGAGCATTATCAAAAATCATAATGCAAAAAAATGAATATCCACTTGATATTATCCATGGCTATAAATACAACGTGGAAAATGAACTTAATCATTTAGATTTAATTGTAAATGCAAAAACAAATAAAGATCTTAAAAACTTAGGTGTTAAAAAAGATAGGTTTGATACTATAAAAGAGGGAACTTTTATTTTTAAGACTATTTTAGAAGAGTTAAGTATTAAAAAAGTAATAACATCAGGTGCTGGTGTTAGAGAAGGTGTTTATCTTTGTGATCTACTAAGGTCTACTAAGAATAAGTTCCCAGCAAACTATAATGTAAGTGTGAGAAGTTTACTAGATAGATTCCAGATTGATCAAAAACAAAGTGCTTATTTTGGTTCAAATGCAGCTAAGATATATGATGCTTTAAAACCATTACATGAACTTGACGATAAGTTTAGGCAACTTTTAATAATCGCTTCTAAACTTCATACAATTGGTAGTTCTTTAAACTTCTATAAGTCAAATGACAATGCTTTTGATTTTATCCTAAATGGTTTAAATTATGATTTTCAACATAGTTCAAGGGTTATAATTGCTCACACAATTAAGTATTCTAAAAAGTCACTACCAAGTAAAAGTGATTTAGAAACTTTTAAAGAGTTATTACCTAAAACTTCCGATATGAAATGGATGTCATTTATGATTGCTTAAATCTTGCTGTAAATGAGGATTTATCAAGACCAAATGTAGAATATATATTAGATGGTGAAACTTTGAAAATTAAATTAGAAACAAATCATTTATGATTGCTTCAAATATTGATAAATTAGAGTTACCAAAGAGTTTAAATTTAGAGTTATTATAAATGAAAAAGTTTGTTTATCAGATATTTCTTTTCTTAGTATTTTTACTAAGAAAAAGTCCAAAAATATTAAGAAGAGGTTTTTTTAAATTAATCGCAAATAGTGCATATTTATTTGCTTCTAATACTAATAGAATTATAAAATCAAATTTAGATTTGGTATTTGATGGAAAAATTGAAGAAAAAGAGTTAAAAGAAATTCAAAAATATTCTTACTTCAATATGGTTTTATGGGTTCAATCATTAATTGAGAATCTTGATGTAAGCATGATGAACTTAAAAAAACTGTAAAAATTGAGAATGAAGAAATTCTTACAAAACTTAAAAAAGAAAAAAGACCTATTATTTTGATATCAGCTCATTATGGAAATATGGAAATGCTTAGCTGTTATTTAAATAAGTTTGTAACTCCTATTCATCAAGTAGCAAGACAATCAAACTTTAAAGAAATGGATGATTTTATAGTAAATGCTAGAGAAAAATCTGGTGCAAAGATTATCTTTCGATCAGGGGCTGTTAAAAACTAGTAAAAGCTTTGATGAAAAAAGAAGTTGTATCTTTGATTATTGATCAAAACATTAATTCAAAAGACGGTACAGAAGTTGAGTTTTTAGGTAAAAAAGCTTACCAAACAAGTACATCTGCACTTCTTGCTAGAAAATTTAATGCTTATGTTGTTCCTGTAGCTATTTTTAATGAAGAGAACTATAATTACACAATCAAAGTATATAATCCTATAGAGCCAATTAAAACTGATGATGAAGAAAATGATATTAAGGCCTCTTGTCAGTTGCATGCTAACGCAATATCTGATATAATACTTTCAGATAAAAAACAATGGTTCTGGCCTCATAAAAGATTTAAAAGCCACTATAGAGAGATATATGAAAAGAATTTTAATAATAAGTGATGGCAAACCAGGTCACTTAAACCAATCAATTGCCTTTTGTAAAATAAAAAATATAAGTTATGATATTGTTGAAGTAAAGTTTAAAACAAAATTACATAAAGCAATGTCTTATTTTTTGATAGAATAAACTACTATACTGACGAATTATTTGAAGATTATAGAAAATACTACTATGAATTTTATGATGCAGTTGTAAGTACAGGATCTGGTACTTACTATTTTAATAAATTTATTAGTAAAACTCAAAATAAAAAATCAATAGTATTAATGCTTCCAAAAGGATACAAATACGTTGATTTTGACTATATAATAGCTCAAGAACATGATAAAGCACCAAAGCTAGCAAATATTCTAGAAGTGCCTTTAAACTTATCATTTGTAAAGCTAAAAACATTTTAGAAAAAATGAAGAAAAAAATGCTATTGGTATAATAATAGGTGGAAATAATTCAGTATTTACTTTAGATGTTGATGATTTAAGAGATGAGTTAAACAAAATATTTGAAGAAAATGCAAATAGTTTAAAATATATAACAACAAGTGCACGAACACCTTTTGAGGTTGATGGATTGATTGATGAGTATGATTTTGATTACAAACTTATATATCAAGAGAACCAGAGATAAACCCTGTTTATGATTTTATTAATGTTTGTGATGAATTATATATTACTCAAGATTCAACATCAATGCTAAGCGAAGCACGAGCTAATACTGATGCAAAAATAAATATAATAAATTTAAAATCTAAAAAAGAGAATACAAAATATCATAGACTTGTGGAAAAAGTATCTAGCATGGATAAAAAAGTAGATTTTGAAAAACTTTTAGAAAGAGTGGAGATTTAATATAGAAAATTTTAAAGTAGTTCAAATTTTGCCTGAGTTAAATGAAGGTGGAGTTGAAAGAGAACAGTTGAATCAAGTAGAGAA
>CANNZV010006871.1:0-14553 GCA_947561585.1 Caprella mutica | reverse complement strand
CAATTCCACAGCAGCCCCACGGCAATTCCACAGCAGCCCACGGCAATTCCACAGCAGCCTCACGGCAATTCCACAGCAGCCTCAATTGCACAGTAGACTCACGGCAATTGCACAGCAGCCTCAGGCATTGCACAGCAGCCTCACGGCAATTGCTCAGCAGCCTCACGGCAATTGCACAGCAGCTTCCACGCAATTGCACAGCAGCCTCACGGCAATTGCACAGCAGCCTCACTGCAATTGCACAGCAGCCTCACGGCAATTGCACAGCAGACTCACGGCAATTGCACAGCAGACTCACGGCAATTGCACAGCAGACTCACGGCAATTGCACAGCAGCCTCACGGCAATTCCACAGCAGGACTCACGGCAATTCCACAGCAGACTCACGGCAATTCCACAGCAGACTCACGGCAATTCCACAGCAGACTCACGGCAATTCCACAGCAGACTCACGGCAATTCCACAGCAGACTCACGGCAATTCCTCAGCAGACTCACGGCAATTCCACAGCAGACTCACGGCAATTCCACAGCAGACTCACGGCAATACCACAGCAGACTCACGGCAATTCACAGCAGACTCACGGCAATTCACAGCAGACTCACAACAATTCCACAGCAGACTCACAACAATTCCACGCAGACTCACAACAATTCCACAGCAGACTCACGACAATTCCACAGCAGACTCACGACAATTCCACAGCAGACTCACTGCAATTCCACAGCAGACTCACGGCAATTCCACAGCAGCCTCAATGCAACTGCACAGAAGATTGGGGCAGATTCACGCAGTTGCATAGCATATCGGGGTTAGATTTTCTATGCACAGTTTATACATAGGATGAACTTGTCCACTGCGCAGTTTCCACATTGGATGAATTTGCGCCAGTGCGCAAGTACACCCGGTAATTGCGCAAAATTCACCCGGTTTATCCCCACGATCTTTGCGCACAGTTTTTCTATGATAACTTTTTTTTCTATTGAACTTAAAGAGTTGAAACTTGGTGAGCACCTAGATTTACCCTTCATCTATCTGCACACAAAAATCAGATTGCTGACTTCTCTAGTTTTTTTGTAAAATCAAAGTATGCGGAAATGCGCAAAGCCACCCGGTCCGACGCTAATCTTTTTTTTTTTTCAGTATTTAACTTAATAAGCTCAAACAATTTTCAAATCGGGTTATACCTTATACCTATATTTTAAGAAACAATTCAAGACAAATAAAGTTTTCATATAGGTAGAAAGAAAATAATTTAATGAATTTAAATCTTATCTAGTTTTTCAACATATGTAAGGATTTATCATAAACATTTGTACCCTTTTGAACTTTTCAAGTAGAGAATCAATTAAATCCCTATAAACAAACGTACGTATTTTGATTCGAATGCTATTATGCTGGGATATCGAATCGATGGATTGTTCCATCGAATCGACAGACCGTTGTTTGTAGGGATAGCTATCTATTTAAACTATTTTGGTTTATGAAATAAATGTGATCAATGAAATTATGTTATGGGATATTATTTATTGTTGATCTTTATTAAACACAAACAAATACCTACTGATTAAACCATTCAAAAAATGTTTTAAAAAAATGGAAAACAAGAGACTTTTCAGAGATGATTTAGATATAAATAAATTTCTCTGATTTCCTTCCCTTTCCAAATCATAATTCATAAACTATTTGACCTTTCCAAAAGCAAACATGTCTGAAGCGATTCAATATCAGGTTGTGTCTAATTCATTGCGCTGGTAGTGTATGCGGTAATAGATATGATTTAAATTAGATATCTAACTGAATGTATCTAAATATTTTGACTGTTTAGAAATCTAATTTATTTCTACCGTCAGTATCCAAAAATCATCACTCTAGTCCGCATCGTTTAATTTTTTAATCAGAAATCGTTTATAAAGCAGTAATAAGATATCTTTTATATTAATGAATTCCATTTGAATTCCATTTAGAATAGATTCCTTAAATTTAGTATCATTTATGATCAATTCCGATATTCACCTAAAATCTAAATGTATCGAAACAACACCAGTAATTAGATATATATTATATTATTGAATTACATTCAAAATGTATTCATAATGCACCGAAATGTGCGAGATAAAATTCGTAATTTATCAAAACCTGATGTCAATTTCCTTGCATATTCACTATAAAATATCAAACCTGAATCAACGATTCAATTTAATATGCATCCAGGATGCCGAGTCCCAGAAACACCACTTCCCAGTAAACACAGTGATGTTAATTATATATTTCTAAACGGTACCACGTGCTCTACGATTCTCTATTTTTGATGTCGAAAAAAGAAACAAAATAGATCCCTCTGTATCGTTCAGTTACATTTTTAGATTAGCGATCGATGCAACATTCAAGGAAAGAAAACAAGAGATATAAATGAAAGCCTTTTAGTAATGAAATAGACAGAAAATTCGATATAAAATACATATCTAAATTAAAGATATATTTCCGGAAGAAAGTTTAAATAACGAACTGTATTTATTACCAACTTCCACTTTATTACTTATAGTGCAATGTACGTTTGGGGTATAGTGTGTTACACATTGTTATATCCATATTAAATGGGAATAATTGAATTAATTTATTCCCATTTAATATAATGCATGTACATATATAACAATGTGTAACATTAATCAAATTGATAAGCCCCCAAACGTACATTACACTATAAAAATAAAATCTAATAATAAATATAGTTCGATATTATAATTCATAAAGTTCTTTTGGAGATGCATATTCAATATACTAATATAGATATATATTTGACATCGTATTTGCCGTCTATTGTCAATACTAAAAAAAACTCTTTCGTTTATATTGCTTTTTTATATATTTGAGTGTTGCATCGCTACACTCGAGAGAAATTCTGATGCACCCAAGTGTTTAGAGTTCTATGGCTTTGTCTAAAGAGAGACACTTTAGTGCACCAAACTCTAGTTTGGATGCACTTATGCTCGAAAGTGCATCAGTTCAATGCACTTTAGTGTCTCAAATTTAACTTTGTCCTTTGCCAAAATGATGAGAATAATGTCCTAATCATTTTAACAAAATTATAGCTGAGACACTAAATGCATCGAACTGATGCACTTTAGTGGATCAATACTAGAGTTTGATGCACTAATTAAGTGTCTCGTTTTGAGACAAAGCCATAGGGTGAAGTTGAGGTGCATCATGAAGTTGAGGTGAACTCAAAACACCTGAGTGCATCAATTGGAGTTGTTTATTTTTCTCAGTGTAATCAAAAGATGTATCTGAATGATACAGAATGATCTATTCTGTTTCTTTTTTTCGTCATCGAAAATGTAAAGCACGTGGTACCGTTTAGAAATATAATTCACAGGACTATGTTTGCTGGGAAGTGGTGTGTGTCTGGGACTTGGCCATCCTGGATGCATATTACATTGATTCAGGTTTGATATTATAAGCGACTCTGAGACACTCGAATATTTTACAGTGAATATGCAATGAAATTGACATCAGATTTTGATAAATTATTGATTTTATGTCGCAGGATTCGGAGCATTATGAATACATTTTGAATGTAATTCAGTAATATAATACATTTAGGTAGATATCGGAATTGGCCATAAATCATACGAAATATTAGGTATAATTCTAAAACGGAATTCAATAATATAAGTTATAACAGATATCTATTTATACTGGTGTTGTTTCGATACGCATTAAACGATTTCTGATTTGAAAATAAATGATGCTAACTACATAGTGTAGATTTTAGGAAACTGACAGTAGAAATTTATTAGATTTCTAAACAGTCAAATAATTTAGATACATTCAGTTAGATATCTAATTTAAGTGTATTTCATATCTATTACCGGCAAGCGCTACCAGCCCAATGAATTAGACACAACCCGATTTCGAATAGACTAGGAGATGTTGGCTGGGCCGGCCTGTCCGATATTCTGCCCCCCATAAACCGGCATGTTCATAATTTGGTCCCCCATAAACCAGCCTACTCATAATCTGGCCCCCAAAAACCAGCCAGTTCATAATGTGGCCCCATAAACCAGCCTGTTCATAATCCGGCCCCCCATAAACCAGCCTATCCTAATATCCGGCCTCCCATTTACCGTCCACTACATAAATTTGTTAGGTGAAGATATTTTGATATGCCGGATTTTGGTTTTATTAAAGATCATATGATGATTGATTGGAATAAGTTCACAATATTATTATTTTACCTACTGTAACTCTATGAAATGACATATGATCTAGTCGTTAATATTCCATAATCCAGCCTAGTGGCCGGAAATGAGTTATGAGTTTCATAATCCAACCATTCATGTATATATGGAATATAATGATTCAATCAACTATAAAATATGTGAAATATTATTTAACACATTGGTCCATTGGAACATTTCATTTATACGTTTTCAATATTTCTTTTATGTTTTTGCTAAAAAAAATTAAAATAACGAAGTATCCTTCAACCTTGACTCCTACGTTTTGTCATAGTAAATTAAGACAAATTTCTCATTATCCCCAATATGCTTTTTAAATGATAAATAAATAATTTTGATTAACCAATTAAGCCAAATGAACATCCAATCAAGGTGGATGAAATTGGATCCCTCTCAAATTCTCCTATAAGATTCTTTCAACTTAATTCTGTTCCTTATTTCAATTGTTTACGTAATTACCAGGCCGGAATACGGCAACGGCCGTGATTTGATACCTTTGCCCTACCTAGCTATCACCATATCATAAGGTATATGAAATGCCCTCCAAAATTAAAAAAAATGAAGCTTTCTTCAATAATTAAACTTTTTACCATTATTACCAGACTGCAGAAACTGGTGAAGTTTTCTTCAAGAAATTCTCTATTTTTGCTTCTGTTCTCAGTAAAATAAATGTAGATATATTAGGGTCACGCCAGTTGCCAGTCTGCAAAAGATGCATGAAGTTTATCCGGCGACTATTGAGGCCTTGAATTTAGGCTCCTGAATTATCCGGCGACAATTTTCCAATTAATTCCTATGTTTAAATGTAATTATTGGAGAGTATTTTGAGATTTTTGGTAATTTTAGAGAGAAATTTGAAAGTCTGTGGAGAGAATCCAAAAATTAAATATCTGGAGAGTAATTGTGCATGCATTGCAGACTGCCCGGCCAGTCTGTATTTGGTGCACAAAATTCCACTGACTTTTTCAAAAAGCTGAAAAAATCCACCATAAATTTCTAATAATTTGGCTGATCCACCAACATTTTCTCATTTTATCCACCAAAAATTAATGGTAATATAGGAATAAATAGCTGAAAATCCACCGACTTTGCTGGAATATTATTTTCGAAGGGAAAAAATTCCACCGACATGTCGGTGCAATTTACCATGAAATACAGACAGGCTTGAGACTGGGGGTCACGCAGGTAAATTGCCACCCATTAATTTTCAATTGCAGTCCTCTCAAGAGAGTCTCTAAATCATTCTGTACCGAAATTACATTAAAATGTTTCATAGCTATCAAAATAAGCATAGTGCATGCTACAATTTATTACTTTGTTTTTAATGAGTGTTTTGAAGTTATGATGTTTCTGTTGTTGGAGGCCGTAGTTGGTTAGTAGGCCGCAATTTACCTGCTTCACCCTATATACCAGTCTGCGGTGCGCAAGTTCACCCGGTAATTGCAAAATTCACCCGGTTTTCCCCCACGATCTTTGCGCACAGTTTTTTGATAACTTTTTTTTCTATTGAGCTTGAAGAGTTGAAACTTGGAGTGCACCTAGGTCTACCCTTCATCTATCTGCACCTAGGTCTACCTTTCATCTATCTGCACACAAAAAATCAGATTGCTGACTTCTCCAGTTTTTTTGTAAAATCAAAGTACGCGGAAAATGCGCACCCTTATAGCTAAATATCCTCCGACATTGCAGGAATTTTTTTATTAGAGAAATTGAACATCTTCTGACATATCATTGAAATTTACCACCAAATACAATCTGGATTTAATCTCGCCATTTGCAATTGAAGGGCTTTAAATATGTCGCAAACTTGCCAGTCTGCAGAAACTGGTAATTTGGTACATTGTTTGTAGAGATCTCTTATTCTGTTTGTATAAAAATTAATGTAAATATAGGAATTAAATAAAAATTGTTTGGAGAGAATATCCAAAATATCTCTCATATCCTTCAGATGCTCCATGTTTCAGAGGCTGGAAAATTTTAAGCCAATTTTTGAGCCAAAATTTCACAAAAAATCTGAGCCAAGCCAATTTGACTCATTTTTTGAAGATTTCAAGCCAAAATTAACATAGGAACATAGGAATTAATTCAAAATTTAAAGTCAATCAGACATATTCTGAGATTTGACCATTTCAAATCTAAGCCAATTAATTGGCTTTACCTGACATACTCTTATATATGGGAAACGCTAAATGCTTTATTACCTGGCTTATACACTGAGAGTGCAGACTGCAGACTGGCTTGAGACTATTTTATGAATGATTTGACTGTCACCTCTCGGTAGATTTTATTTAACCAGACGGTCCAGACCCAGTTGGCACTTTGGCAGTGTATTTGGTGGCTGGTGCCAACTTGCCAAGTAAAATTGTATCATTGTATGGTTCATTAACTCTCCAGACTCCAATCTCCATTTGTTCCAGATTGCAGGAATTGGTAAACTGCTCTCCAAGGAATCCTCTATTTTGGCTTCTGTTCTCGGTAAAATTAATGTAAATATTATGCGCGTTTGAGTGATCTGCTATATTGACCGATTTTGCTGCACAAACTCCAATCTGGAGATCAATAGTTCGTGCAGCTATCGATCGATTGTTGCGCGTGTGAATGATATGATTTTTTTTTAATTTGTACTTATAATTGGCCCATTTTATCGCATATGCCAATCGATAGAGCAACCATCGATTAATTTCCACGTGTTCGAATGATACAGATCTTCTTAGTTTATACATTTAATTGATTGTTTTTAATGGGGAAAATATTGTCTATTTAAACAAATTTTTTTCACATTTAAAAGGATAACCATCAGTTGATTGTTGCGGATTTGAATAATATGGATTTGTTAGTTTATGCATCTTATTATTACATTTAATAAGGAAACCATCAGTCGATTGTTGCACGTTTGAATGTTCAATGATATGGATTTTGTTAGTTTATGCATCTAATTATTACATTTAATAGAACAACCATCAGTTGATTGTTGTGCGTTTGAATTATATGGATTTTATTGGTTTATGCATCTAAATCTAATTATTACATTTAATAGAGCAACCATTAGTCAATTGTTGCCCGTTTGAATGATATGGATTTGTTATTTTATGCATCTAATTATTACATTTAATAAGGCAACCATCAGTTGATTGTTGCACGTTTGAATGATATGGATTTAGTTAGTTTATGCATCTAGTTATTACCCAGCAAACATGTCCGAATCTATTCGATATCGGTTGTGTCTAATTCGTTGCGATGGTAGCTCATGTCAGTAATAGATATGAAGTAAACTGAAATTAGATATCATAACTGATTGTATCTAAATTATTTGACTGATGGTTGCTGAATTAAATGTGACAATTAGATAAATAAGCTAACAAAATCCATATCATTCAAACGCTCAACAATCGACTGATGGTTGCTCTATTAAATGTAATAATTTGATGCATAAACTAACAAAATCCATATCATTCAAACGCACAACAATCGACTGATGGCTGTTCTATTAAATATAAAAAAATTCTTTGAAAAGACAATATTTTTTCTTTACAAACAAAACAATTAATTAAATGCATAAACTAACAAAATCCGTATCATTCGAACGCGCAGAAATTGATTGATGGTTGCGCTATCGATTGACATCCACATTAAAATGTACCAATTAGATGTACAAACTAAAAATTAATCATATTATTCGAACTTGCAACAATCGGTCGATGTTGCAGATCACTCAAACGCGCGTGACATAAATATGGGAGAAAATTAAGGATTGTTTGCTCAGAAAATGTTGAAAAATATAAATGTCTCATATTCTGCAGACTAGCATGATTTGTCTCTCCCATGGGCATGTAATAAAGCATGTTTGGGACTTTTATTTTGAGCCCTTCAATTGCAAACGGCAAAAATATCTAATTTTCTCCTATGCAGCTATGCTACAATGTTATTTTGGGAATGATTTATGATAGGTAATTTAATCATTTAATAATTCTTCAATATTTAATTTTTTAAAGATTGAAATTAGTCTTATTGTAAGGTTTAATACATTCCCCACGTCTCAATAACACAAATGTGACTCAACTGCGAATGAAATTTTAGGCCTGTTTAGACAGTGCGGCAAGTTTTCTTAGGTGATATACTGTTCTGGACTTTTATAATAAAAATGTAGTTTACCAATGGGTCATCACGGAACTATTAATTATTTATGTGTATAAAATGCCTATTGACCCATCGGTGACAATAAACAGGGAATGTGACAATAAACAATCCCTTTAGCGAGCCACTTTTTTTTTCTTCTCTGACTTTGAAAATAATATTTAATAACTTTTTTTTAGTTAAGACATCAGTGAAGATATAGAAATCATTTGATGAGAATTTTTTCTTTCTTTTTTTAATTTATAAAAAAAATTGAAGAGGACACGTATGGCCAGTTGGTCCCATGGGACTACTAAATGAAAGGAGACACGAGTGTCCACCTGGTCGCTAAAGGGTTGAAGTGAATTTTCAGTGGCTATTTAAATCTTCTTTATTAAGTGCTTTTATTTTTTCTCTTGTTTATAATTTATAACTCCTGATACAGATCATAACTAATGCTTTGAATAACATGTATAGACATTTCATATAAGTGATGTGCTGATATTGTGCAGTTGTTAGGAAACAAACCTCACAACATGGAACTGAAAGTTTGGGTGGAGGGCATTCAGCGGATAGTCTGTGGAGTCACTGATGCAACCACTTGTCAAGTTAGTAAAAATTCCAAATAATTATTAAGTTTCTACTATAGTAAATAAATGTTAAATTATTAGAATTTTTGTTAAAGCCAATTGATTATAATCTATACTAATAATGTCCTTAGTGTGTTTATTTATTTATTTGGTGTTTGTTTTTACACTACGGGTATTAAACATGAAGAATGTAACTATGATACGCACGGGAATATATTGACTTGATATTTAAATTCTCCTTTTTTTATTCAATTTTTAAATTTATTTTATCTATTAAATAAATTAGACTATGCAGAAAATGTAATAATTTTAAATTTCTATTGAATTCATCGAAAGTAACCTAATAACGGGTAATAAATTGGTATTGATGATGACCCATTATTTTTAACAGGAAAGTACACTAGTATTTGATAAATGTAAAAATATTAACATGTTTAGCAGCTTAAATTTTACTTTTCCCATCAAAAATAACTACTGAAAAATATGACAATGTAGTTATTAAATTAATATCGAAAAATACTCTCGCTTTCAAATTAATATTAACTATTTTTCTATTAACACGTTAACCGCCATGCCTGATATCAGAGGTTTGCCACTAGTGCCACAACTTTGCTGCGGTGTCACAATTAGTACAGTGACATCAGCCATGGGAGGATGTTGTCATGTGTTTTTCTCATCCTATACTATAATATGAGTGGATAAAATCTTTTGTTCACTGGTGGCCAAATGGCGCTCTGAGTGCACAATATCTCCTGCAGCGCCACATGTACCACCAGTGGTACATGCAGAATAGTGCATTTACATATATAGGTACTACTGTTTATGTAGCAAATTCCTGACTCAGATACCTAGACTTATTACGAAATGATAATATTAAGAGCAAGGTATGTCTCAAGTTATTATATAATTGTAACTCTTAAACATTTCATTTTCAATGAGACTTAGTGAAGAAAAATTGGTTCATTTTCTGTCATGAATGTTCAAAGCAGTGAATGAATTAAAAGTACTAAAATTCAACCAAAACTTATTCTTCACTCAGTATAGAAGAGTAGCTACCTAATTAAACAAACAATCATTTCAAATATTGTGAAATATTTTTGACAGTAGAGTAAGTTACGATTTATCGGACGGCTCTACATTATCAGGCACATAAAAATGTATGTAATAATTATAATTCAAAATTCATTTTATTTTAATGTCATTTCATTTCAATATACGCTAACTAGAGTTCTTAAAACTGTTCTCTTTTGTTCTAACTCATAGAAAATGAAAGTTTAAAGGAATTACAAATAATTACTAACTTTGATTGATGTCTCGTTGTTATTACTGATTTTATAAAAGCGGGATGTAATAAAATCGGGGCCTGCCTTTATCAAAAGGAAACTTTTGATGTTATTTTAAAGTGTTAGCAACTAAATAATTGGTATAATTCTGTTAAGAAGGGTTTTACAGATCATTTTACATAAAATACTGTATCACTGATAATTACTGGTAACAAAGCTACTTTTTGTAAAAATCACATTATTTTGTGATATTTAGAAATTCTCAGTATTGTACTTGAGCTAGACTTTATTGTAATATCTATAATCCTAAAAATGTAATCATAAAGTGGATCTGAAAATCGTTTCCAAAAAATGGAAGATGTACCACCGGTGGTACATGTGGCGATAAACGCAAGTTGTTAATGTATCACCTGTGGTACATGTGGCGGTTAACGTGTCAACTGGTTAATTATCTGTAGAAGACATTATATAATTTGTGCAATTAGCTCTTTTCAAATCATTCATAAGGGTAAAATTGATAATTAGTAGTTTTATTCCCTATTTTGTTTGTTTTCAGGATGTGGTGTATGCCCTTGCTCACGCTACTGGTAAAACTGGTCGCTTCACTCTCATAGAGAGGTGGCGGAGTAGTGAGAGGTTACTTGCTCCAAACCAACATCCTCTAAAGGTTGGTTGCACATTAACTTGTTTGAATATAAACTAGAAAAAAGTTAATTAATTACCTACCACCTACTGAATAACTATGTTTCAATATACAATTGGGTGTGGATAATATTAATTTTAGGGAATACTCTTTATTAGAGAATATTTAATGTTTTTATTATTGTGAGCTGATTTAACCTCTCCTTCAGGTTTTATTGAAGTGGGGTGAGCATGCCAGTGACGTGCAATTCATTCTCCAGCGCACATCTCTAGAGACTCAAGCGGCAGCCAAGAATAACTCCTCCAAACCCCACACACCCACAGAAATGAGAGCTAACACACAAGTGAGCTACGAGAGCAATAATGAGTTCTCTCCTCTTAATGAAAGAGCAGCTCAGAGGCCTCTTTCTCCCAATACCAACTCTAGCCGAGACATCAAAAAGTCCCTGACTTTCAGTGGGGGAGCTCTGGGAGCTGATGAAGCTGGTGGAATGGCTTCTAGGAGGTACAATCAGGTTGGTGAGGAGTGCAGCGGTGCTCTTTCACCTCAATACGCCTCTACTAACCACACTAGGCAACAGTTTGATTTTAACAACAGTGTGGCTAACAATTTCATCAATGTGCCTAATAACCATAGTTACTCCCCCAAAGAAGCATCTTTCAATGGCAATTACAATGAGCGTTCAATGCGCTCCCATCACAGTCCCCAACAACAGATCTATTCTCCTGACAGTACGAGGAGCAGTCCTCATATCTCCTCTCCACTTCAATCCTCATTCACCAGACCAGCTGCTCCTCCTCCTTATGAGGTGGTGAGGGGAAACCCTCCTCATCCTTCTCTAACCAACGGACACGCAAGGAACCACATGACTTACAACAACATGAATGATGGTGTGAACAGGTCTCAAGTAGGTTACCATAGCAATAACAGTTCTTTTGATGCACATCAAAATAGTGTCTCACCTGCTCTCAATACTTCATGCCCATCTGCCTTCAGTGAAGTTAAAGCTGGAAGTCACAGGTCAACGGGTAGTTTGAGACACCCACCCCGTATGTTACCTCCATATAGACCCCCTCCACCCCCTCCAAATGCCTCCCAAAGACTGGGCAGTCCTTTAACATTGTCACCCTCAAAAAGAAACCAATTTTACGACTCGAGCAATAATAACTCTCCCAAGCAACATCTTACAAACTATCACTCGTCAGAATCTAATCTGAAGGCAAATAAAAACTTTTCTAATAATTCTCAGCACTCTTTGGGCAAAAGTAGTAAATTGCACAGTGGCAGTAATTCTAAATCAGATTCTTTGTTATTGAGAAGTTCGGATTCTCAGAATCCTGTTTCTCAATCTTTGGAATCACAAGGTAGGAGTTGCAATTCGTCTCCTATGAAGGAGAGATCTCTAGAATCTCCAAACAATGTTTTCAAAGTACCTTTTTCTGAATCTCCTGTATTTGTTTCTTCACATGGAAGTAGTGATTTGATAGCTACTTCTGCTTCTGAACTGATGCACCAAAATCTACGAGTAAGACAACTTAATTCACCTTCACAGGTAAGAGTGAAATTGTTTTGTGAACTAATTCAATTTTACAGTCCTGGCTGTCTAATTTTACAGTTCTGGCTGTCTAATTCAATTTTAAAATTCTGACTGTCTAACTTTTGTAAAATTCTGACTGTCTAACTTTTGTAAAATTTTACAGTCAAGACTGTTAAATTTTACAGTTTTGGCTGTTTAATTTTACAGTTTTGGCTGTTCAATTTTACAGTTTTGGCTGTTTAATTTTACAGTTTTGGCTGTTTAATTTTACAGTTTTGGCTGTTTAATTTTACAGTTTTGGCTGTTTAATTTTACAGTTTTGGCTGTTCAATTTTACAGTTTTGGCTGTTCAATTTTACAGTCAGTCTTGGCTGTTTAATTTTACAGTTCTGGCTGTTCAATTTTACAGTTTTGGCTGTTTAATTTTACAGTTCTGGCTGTTGTAATTTTACAGTTCTGGCTGTTGTAATTTTACAGTTCTGGCTGTTTAATTTTACAGTCCTGGCTGTTGATTTTACAGTCATGACTGTTTAATATATCAGTCCTGGTTAATTTTGATATCTTACAATGGTAGGTGTTGCTGTGCGTGTGTTTGTACCTAGCTTTTTTGTATTTTTAACTTTTTTTTCTCACTTTTCAGCACTTCATCAATATTCAATGAATGAATCATTTGATATCAATTATAATAAATCTATTAGCTACTGACTACAAAAGTTACTACTAATAATAAATTTATTGATTATTTTCACTACCTATTCAGCAGGTTGAAAACAACTCTGTTATCATTCAGCCCCCAGCAATCACCCAGACCACTAGAAGCAACATTGCTGTTACCTCTCCAGTGACTAGTATTGTGCCAAACCAGCAATTTGGTGGTCACCAGAACCAGCCTGTTGACAAGAACCACTACATTGACCAGACAACTCATTCTCCAGTTTACGATATTGACAACAAAGTATCTTATGACACCATTGCAGCCGTTAACGGGCACCACGTTGAGAATAATCACACTAGTCACAGTCAGCAGCAAGCTTGGATGAGAAAAAGTGAAGAGCGCAACTCCCCTTCCGTCAGTTCATCTCAGCCGTCTGAGATGAAAAGTCCTGCTGTGGCTATGGGCCGCCAAGTTGAGCATGTGGTGCTGGATGGCATTCACAGGGATCTTGTTAACCTTGTGAATCTACAGAGAGATAAGCTCACAAACCAGCAGGTTCAACTAACACAGTTTGAAGCAGAGATTACTTACCTAGAAAACAGATGGCGTGAAGACCAGGCTAAGTTGAGGTATGCCAACACTGAGATGGAAAGACTGACGCAGCGCATCAAGCAAATAGACTGTGAAGTCACAGAGGAAGAGGTAAACTCATGATACTGTGAAAAGTTCTTAATTTGCTATGTTATGTTGTGTGAACAGATTATCTAGTATTTTGAAAAAAATTGAACTTGATTTGAGACCTCATCTGAATCTATGGAAGCCACTAAATATGATAAATCAGATGAATAAAAAGTTAAATTACCCTTAAATTCAATATTTAATTATATATTCATGAATCAAGATGTTTTAACTATACATAGTTATCCGAAAACCACAAATAAAACGTTATTAGCTAGCTACAAGTTTCAAGAAAAATGACTCTGCTTCAGTTTTTCTTTGATTCATCAACTTATTCTTCAAAGTTTTCAAATTTAGGAAGTAGCTATAAATAGATCCTTGGTCATCCATAGCTAGAGTATTATCAGTCAAACTACTAGTGACAAATATAGAATATAGCTTATTACTTTTAACACAAACCTAATAATTTATAAGTTCATTCCTTTAAAAATTGAGCTATTAAGATATTATATAATGGCTTTAGAACTGTATTTTATTTTTACTTTTCTTGAATAATTATCTTTATCCTTAGGCCTAATTCACACAGGTTTTTTTTAAATATAAATGCTGCACAAATACACACGTTTATTTAGTTTCAGCGTATTTTCATTGATGCGTTTTGAAAAAAATGCCTGCGTGAAAGGGGTCTTAGTCACAGAGTGTTTGTCCACTATGTATAAGTTGACAACTCTAACCTATTTCCTCTATGTCCCACAGGTAGCCAAGTGTGAGAGTGAGCTAAGGGCGGCTCTGTCATCAGAGAAGCAAGTGAAG
>CANNZV010006870.1:0-14562 GCA_947561585.1 Caprella mutica | reverse complement strand
CTTTAGTAACTTTTAATTGCGGCTAGTTGAAAGTCTGACAACCACTGATTTAGACTTATATTTAAATGTTACGCATGCCTAAAGGATCATTGTGTAGCTTTTCATTCATTATTGAAATCTACCAAACTCTATATTTAAATTATTATTGATTAGTCAAGAGTTTGAAAGTTTTATATTTGTGCAAGTTCTGAATTATCGATCAATTCTACATTATCGACCATATATTATAAAATTTAATTGTCAATCATCAATACTTTTTCATTTATATGGTATTTACTGTAATTAATATCAAATTTAAAGTTTTAAATTAAATTAAATTTTCTTGTATTGTCGAACATGTGGTCGATAATTCAGAATTTTCCCTAAATATGAAATTCTTAAATTTTCGATGGGTGGTTTTTTCGCTTCTATGGTATTTATATTTCATATATTTTCTAGCTTATTCGGATACGGATTCAGATTCCGAATCTGATTACGAGTGCAGTACTTTTGATGAGTTAGATGAAGCTGTAGATGGGGACTCAGACGAGGAGATTTACTCAGATATTGTTAGTTCCGAACAATATTTTTTAAATAAATTTAACCACATTCCTATGAGTCAGACTAAGTCCTTTTTACTTGCATTCCACATAAATCTTGGTGACTGTTGGACTCCTTAATCAGTAACTATTTATTTAACTTCACTAGTATAACTCCCTAATAAATTAATCTTTATTTCTCCAGGTCCAAGAACTAAATTTGGAATTCATACAAAATTCGATTAATAAATCTCAACTTCTTGGGCATTTTTCATTCGAAGATAACATCGCTTCACTTAAAAATGAAAAATTCAATCTGTTATATCGACGTTCCAAGAGAGAAATAATTGTCGAAACAGTTTCGAAAATTAAAGAAGCTCAAACAACCTTTGCACAAAAATTAGACGAAGCATCTGAATTCTTCAAATCAAATATATGTTCTGCATTTATGATGGACAGAGCATTCGGGGATGTAGAAGATGACTCTCTCTGCAATAAGAGTTTCAACCCTGTAGTTCGACAGCAAACTGATGGCTCGCTTCAACTAAATTGTCCTATGAAAGGTTGTGCTGTAAGCACACATAGACTGAAGCGCCATCTTAGATTGAAGCACTCTCACTTGAATGAACATAAAGTGGAATTTTGCATAGTGATGGCACGTAGAATGGAAAAAAATAAATTGACCAGTGAAGAATGTACGGTGACTGAAAAACCTAATTTAACAAAAACAAAGAAGCACAGACCTTTGGAGCACGCTAGCAAGAAGCATAATTATGTTAAGTGTAATCTATGCAAGTTTCTTGCAACCAACATTTCTCAACACCTGCAAACTAAACATAAACTTGCAACCGGAAGTGAAATATATGTATCTTCTCTCAAACAAAGTGAGGTAATTCCAAAGGTATATACTAAAAGTGACGGTAAGGGTGTGGTTGAGCTTAGTGGCAGCGAACTGAGTGCTGCTCAAGATAAATACGGCGAGAAAATAGAAGAGGAACGTTCAGTTTTGCTAGAGCTAAAAAAAGGCAGACAAGAAATGGAGAAGCTAAAAATGAAGATTCAAGAAGCTACTAGCCAAACAGAGAGGACTAAATTATGCAAGAAACTGCAAAAAACTACTCAGGACTTCAAAAAGTATCGGTATAGGGACACGAGAACGTATTCTGAGAATACGAAAGTCTGGAAGGATTCTTTTGAATCATACTTGAAACTTAGAGACAATTTCAATCCAAAAAGATGTGCAAGTATGGCGATTGATATTGTTTTAAAGTATGAAGAAGCTAATGGCAGGCTTTCTTTCTCGGATCTTTCGAACACTAAGAATATTCGTAAAATGGTCCAATTGTTCAAAAATTCTGAAGGAATGAAATCCAGTAGCAAAATAAAATACCTAAAAATGTTTTCAAATTTTCTAAGGTTCCTTTTGCTGGACTGTGACAGTCCTGAGAAATCTACTGATGAAGGTCTCCCTGACAAATTATCAAAGAGCGTTCTATTTGATGAAGCATCTCACGAAGTTGATAATGTAATAGTTTCTCTCTCAAAACGAACTGGTATGGAGATTCTGGAGAGAAGAGAAGAAACAGAAAAAAAACTGATCAGTAAAGCAGAATTAATAGATATATCTTCTGCGGTACGAAATAAATTGCTGAAGATTTTAACAGTGTCCACTCTCAATAGATCTAGATATTCATGTACAGACGCTATCACAGTGAGGAACGATCTAATAGCAATTGCCACGACTAACTTAGGGAGGCGTAGTATGGAAATTACCACCATGTCATTGAAAGAAGTGTTGGAGGCTAAAAAAACTGTTCTACAGATTGGCGAGACTTACTTTGTCGTTCAGGTAAGAGGTGTAACATGTGAATAGTAATTTTAATATTTATTAGATATATTGTTAATCGTATTTTCTTTTACTTCAGGTCCTTGAACAGAAAGGCATGAAAAGTGGCAAGAAGGCTGCCGTTACCTTTAGAGAGGATGAGTTTGAGGTATTGAAAGTATTCATTCATGAGCTCCGATCGAAAATATGCACAAACGACAAATTGGAATGCGTGTTTCCATCTTCTGGGGAGGGAGGTAGACAGATGTCACTGAGTGGTATCTGGAAAATTTTAACTAAATACAAAACAAAAAATGGAACGAAGCTAACATCACGACTGATAAGAAAATCAAAGGTTACAAATAGCAGGACTTTAGAGTTAACAGAAGGAGAAAAGGATGCTACAGCGCACGCAATGGGTCACAACACATCCACTAGCGAGAGATACTATAATCATCGGAGTTTAATCTCATCAACAAATGCATGTCTCTCTCTTGAAATGTCGAGATCTTCAGTCGAAAGATCCTCGCATGGCACTCCTTCTCTACCAGGCCCCTCATCATCATCGACTCCCATCATGAGCTTCACTCTTTCAAAGACAGATTCACAAGTCTCTTCATCAATCCTCTCCACGGAGCGCGAATCTGTCAAAAGGAAAGTAACCTTCGAAGAAAGTAGCGACAATTCCTATGAACCTGACATAACGATAAAGAATTTGCGGACCAAAAAACTGAAGTCGGGCAATAAAGAGGCAGAAGAGGAGCTTGAAAGGTACGTCGAAGGTGTAGTTAAATCATGTCAAGAGACGGGAACTACTGACAAGCTGTACAGTGCGAAAGGATTAATTTCTGTCAAGTACGTTTCTGAAAACTTACCCACAAGTGCCAGGAAACAGTTTTCTGTCAAGAAAATAAGAAGGGTTGTAGAAAAATATCTATAATCTGTAAAACTCATTAAAAATTTCCATTATATGAATTATCAGTTTCTAGTAATTTTGTTGTATGCTATCTAGCTAATACATGTTATAGTTTAATAAATTGATTCACTTTCTCTTATTTTTCTGTGCATCCAAAAAACAAAATTAATTAATGAACACGTTCCTTACCGAATACAAAAGGATCTACTGTTAGGAGTTTAGTTTAAAATATTATACTAAAAATGTCAAGGTCTTCTCTTTCATTATGATATACTTCCTAAGAGTTTCAAGATTTCTCTAACTGTTCTAACTCCTCAGATTTCATACAAAGTTACATTGAAAATTTATAAATCAGTTGAGGATTTCTATCATTAGAGTATGCAACATTCTATTGTGTATTGACTATTTACACTAGTATTTAAAAAAACTTATGATAAAATTGAACTAAATTTTCACCAAAGCTCATCATCTACCTCATTTAGTAAATCTAATGAACAGAGACTCTATGGTCTAATTAGTTTCATAAAAATTGATTAGGAATTATTTTGAATTTGTAGGCTATACTCTGGAAAACATTAGTGGCACTAGTCAGGCTGTCAGATTTGATGCAAATATTTGCCTAAGTTGAAAATTCAAATTTAAACTTGACATAGGCTGTAAATTTACAGAAACTGTCAAGCAAATTAGTTTGGTACTGCCACCAATAGCTTGTCAGTTTCCAGGGTCATGTTAGGTTGAATCCTGTGAGTTTCAGAAATTGTCAGGCAAATGTCTCGATCATGATTTGACCTTTCCTGACCATTTCCCGGAATTTTCCATCGAGAAGTTCCACACCAGTATTGTCCCAAGCTGGTGTAACTTCATCCCAAGCTAGTGTAACTTTGGATCCTTAAAAAAGTTAAGGATTTTCTTGCGATAAACTGAGCCACGTTGACTAGATGTGAGGTTTTTTTTGTAAAAGGTATTTATCTCTTTTTAACCGTAAGCAATATTTAAATTAACAATATTTCATATTTTAGAAACAGCTGATTATTTCACATGAATATTTAGAGATATTTATTAAAAATTAATCAATAGTTTTGTAATTAATGTGTCCATTACAAATTAACAAATACTCTTAATATATGAAGTATTAATATCTATTATTCATGATAAAATTTCACTTGTGAATAAATTTAAAAAAAATTAAATTAAAAAAAAAAAATATATTGAATAAATATATCTAAAACAAATCAAATTAATATCTAAAGAATTATTATTACAATATAAATAAATAGAAGAATTGTGACTATTTGTCACTTTTTTTTGACAATGTGACAATTTCTGTCACATTTTACTTTATTATTTTATTTTGTGACAATAGTTTAAAATAATTTACCAAATTATGGCCAGTGTTGCATATAAACACAGAGTGAAAAGATTACTTTAAATATCTATAAGATAGGCCGAGCTTAAATCAAACATTCATTTTGATCAATTACATAAAATAGATGTCCAGCAATGTTTTTACATGAAAATAAACAAATTCTTAGATTTCAATTAATTCTGAACATTAAAGTGTTAATTAATTAAGAGTCTAGATTCTTGAACCTAGTTAAAAGCAAGACAAATTATATAATATACCATTAATAAATCGAATTAGCATACTGTAGTTGTACATAGATCTTCTAAAGGTAATTAGTGATTGTACTATTGAAAAATTCTCGAAAACAAGGAATGGGTCTGGAAAAAATTTGAACTTTTA
Organism: Caprella mutica; assembly: GCA_947561585.1. Lineage (NCBI taxonomy): Eukaryota > Metazoa > Arthropoda > Malacostraca > Amphipoda > Caprellidae > Caprella > Caprella mutica. The sequence continues at coordinate 9,559 of CANNZV010006870.1, read as the reverse complement.
ATTTGTCACTTCAATATTGTGGTAAAGTTTGATATGAGAGACAGAAAACTCTAAAGAGTGGTAAGAGTGGTTAGTAAGAGTGGTAAGAGTGGTTAGTAAGAGTGGTAAGAGTGGTTAGTAAGAGTGGTAAGAGTGGTTAGTAAGAGTGGTAAGAGTGGTTAGTAAGAGCGGTAAGAGTAGTTACTAAGAGTGGTAAGAGTAGTTACTAAGAGTGGTAAGAGTAGTTACTAAGAGTGGTAAGAGTAGTTTCTAAGAGTGGTAAGAGTGGTTAGTAAGAGTGGTAAGAGTAGTTACTGAAAGTAGTAGGAATAGCATCTTTTATTAACACTCTAACAATTTTAAAACGTATTACTAACCTTCTAACAATTCTAAGCCTTTTATTAAAACTCTAACAATTCTAACACCTTTTATTATCACATTTCATACAATAAATACCAACAAAATCATCTAGTTTTTCACCTCATGATTTTTCCCTTCCATTTGTCTCGACTTTACTAACTTCAAAACAATTTGAGTGCGACTGAATAACTCATAGAGGTGCTAAATAATGTAGAGCAGGTGTCTGAGTCCAGCACTTTGAACTAAATTAATCTATTTTATGTTGTGCACTCGTAGACCTTTTAGTGATATCCTTTTACCTTTCCGTTAATTACATGTTCGTAAAATAAATTTAAATATCCAATAGGTTATTATAGTTTTTATACGTTAAATGTACATGTATGCGATTGGAGAATACTGATTGGTATGATTGTGTGATATGATATCGAGTTAAAATGCTAGTGGAGATTATTCAATCAGTTTGTTATGTAATATTTGTTTCTAATTTTGTTTGTAATAAATGAAATCTGGCTACTAGACCTGAATAAAGTAAATAGATGACAAATATTCAACTGTTGCAGATAGCCCACTATTACATTACAAATTGTGTTGCTAGTACAAATCTAATTAAAATGATAAATCAATTTTCGGTCCTCAATTAAGAGATTTTAACGAAATTTTAATTCTATTTTCCACCACAATTTTATACTCCCTTGACAGGAATCTGTTGCCTTATTTCCACTATAATCTTTTTACCTTCCACTCCTGTGAACTTCTCCTTCCCATCCTAGGAATAATTACCTAAAGTGATCCAATTTTTAGTGAAAGACAAACAATATTGTGTCCGCTAGACAAGGCAGTGTCCTTCAACATGTTGGGTAGCTATACATGTTGAGGACATGTTCATATGTTTAGTTTAATTAGTTAGTTCCACAAAAATTTTTTTATTTAAATACTAATATTCAATATACGATAATATACATTGATTAGGGTAAAAAGAAATTTTATTTTAATAATACTGTGTTTTTAAAAGGGGTTTAAGATTCTACTAAGAATTCAGTGGTGTTAATAAAAGAAAAATAATCCTATGAAGGAAATGATTAGCCATTTCAAATGTGATTGTTTTTATTCATTATAATATGTAAGTTGTTGTTTAAAACTTTCTACTACCCTCCGAGAGGTTCATAACTTACTAATTCCAAAAGAATTCAAGACTGATAGATATATCATAAATGGCAATTGCTATACCTTCACTTAAATTCCATCACTCTAAACTTCTAAAGAAACGTTAGGTAGCTATGAAAGTACCTGAATACCTTTTCACAATAAATATAAGACAGTACGAGAGATAATTAGCATTGATTCTTCTTCTTCTATTTAATCTCATAGAAAGTCAGACAGAGAAGGTTGAGTGTGAATATTCATTACACATATAACTAATTACGAATTGAATACTTAACCAATTTCTTTTCTGTTAACCGTGATATGTGATATAATGTACATATATCCTTGATTATGCAATTTAAAAAAGCATTTCTAGATAAATTTCAATTTAAAGTGGGAGGTTCAGAAAAGCCCAAAATTGAAAATTGTAAGCTTTTTTTCCGTCTGTTCTGAACACTTACGTTTTGGGATGATTGACGCTCAATTTCTCTGTCAGTCGTTATTTTAGAGATACTCTAAATAGAAAATAATACGTTTTTCAATTTTTCCTCTTCTAAATATATCTTTCAATTTTAGATATCTCAAAAATATATTTCGCAAAAACAGTTCCTCTTTCAAATGAATCCTGCCTCGTCTCTCTAAGTGAAAATGTTAAGCTGGAATTAAGCGTTCAAGTTACCCCTAAAATTCGTTTCCTATTACAAACTCATTTTCTATTACCTGTAGCCAAATTTTAGCACGAACAAAAACATTTTCTTTTGTTCTGTTCTACAAGTATAGCAAAATGATTAACTCTCGCAATATTGAGGAAAAAAAATTATAAAGGCTATCTATTTGATAACCTTTGACTATTTTCTGAAAGTTTTACTGTTTGTGTAATCCAATGCTAATTTGTTTCACGTATTTTCATTAGATTCATGAAAGTAGTTTTATATTGAATTAGAATAAATAAAAGTTCTTGATTTAATCCTTTATCAAAATCGTATAACATGAAAGCATCATTTCGAACTTATAATTTGTAATATCAAACCAATTCACGTGAAGTGATCTTGACTGATTTGTTGTCAGTGTCTAAGTGAAACTTCTATCCATCACAAAATCATTCAATTCCTTATTTGATACAGAGATTCCATTCTCAATTTGATTCGATCCCTTATCCAATTCAGTTCGGCACTTGATAAGTATCAGTCCTAATGATAAAAAATCAATGCCAAATCCAATTCAGTTTAAGTAGGTTCTGCCAAGTCGCAAACGAAAGATCTTGGTTATCATTTTAGCCGAGTTAATGTTAATTGCCTATTGATCACACTGAACCTAACTATAACAGCTTCTATAGAGGCGCAAACTTTTGTCTTTCGAATTTGCCACTTCAATCTGGGAGGAAAATTGAATTATTACACCATGATTGGCTGGCGAGAGAGCCAATCAACAGGCTGGTAATTTGGCAGCTCTTCAACACGCTACAGTCTCCTTAATTTCATTCTGTAATCATAAGAGTACTTCAAAACAATCAACCTAGTTAGAGGACTTAAAATTGACTCTTTGTTGTTTATTCTAGGCCTTTGATGTGACATGAGATATAATTTTAGCCTTTAGAAATAAAGGGCAATAATATTAGTATGTTAACAAATATATTAGATTATAATGTTAACTGACATATCTCATAAGTATTCTAACTGACATATTTCATTAGTATTCTAACTGACATATCTCATAAGTATGCTAACTGACAAATTTCATTACTATGCTAACTGACATATTTCATTAGTATTCTAACTGACATATTTCATTAGTATTCTAACTGACATATTTCATTAGTATGCTAACTGACATATTTCATTAGTATTCTAACTGACATATTTCATTAGCATTCTAACTGACATATTTCATTAGTATTCCAACTGACATATTTCATTAGTATTCTAACTGACATATTTCATTAGTATGCTAACTGACATATTTCATTAGTATGCTAACTGACATATTTCATTAGTATTCTAACTGACATATTTCATTAGTATTCTAACTGACATATTTCATTAGTATTCTAACTGACATATTTCATTAGTATGCTAACTGACATATTTCATTAGTATTCTAACTGACATATTTCATTAGTATGCTAACTGACATATTTCATTAGTATTCTAACTGACATATTTCATTAGTATTCTAACTGACATATTTCATTAGTATGCTAACTGACATATTTCATTAGTATTCTAACTGACATTTTTCATTAGTATTCTAACTGACATATTTCATTAGTATGCTAACTGACATATTTCATTAGTATTCTAACTGACATATTTCATTAGTATGCTAACTGACATATTTCATTAATATGCTAACTGACAAATTTCATTAGTATTCTAACTGACAAATTTCATTAGTATTTTAACTGACATATTTCATCAGTATGCTAACTGACATATTTCATCAGTATGCTAACTGACATATTTCATCAGTATGCTAACTGACATATTTCATTAGTATGCTAACTCACATATTTCATTAGTATTCTAACTGACATATTTCATTAGTATGCTAACTGACATATTTCATTAGTATTCTAACTGACATATTTCATTAGTATTCTAACTGACATATTTCATTAGTATTCTAACTGACATATTTCATTAATATGCTAACTGACATATTTCATTAGTATTTTAACTGACATATTTCATTAGTATGCTAACTGACATATTTCATTAGTATTCTAACTGACATATTTCATCAGTATGCTAACTGACATATTTCATTAGTATGCTAACTGACATATTTCATTAGTATGCTAACTGACATATTTCATTAGTATTTTAACTGACATATTTCATTAGTATGCTAACTGACATATTTCATCAGTATGCTAACTGACATATTTCATTAGTATGCTAACTCACATATTTCATCAGTATTCTATCTGACATATTTCATTAGTATGCTAACTGACATATTTCATCAGTATGCTAACTGACATATTTCATCAGTATGCTAACTGACATATTTCATCAGTATGCTAACTGACATATATGACAAGTACCTATAGTAATTGACTGTAAACTTAAGTTGGCGTTAAACTTAGGGTGACTGTAAACTTAAGTTGGTTGTAAACTTAAATTGGATGTAGACTTAAGTTGACTCTATGTACCCCTTAAATCTCAGATGGGAATTCAAACTTTCGCAGGTTGTGTAGTTTTATTACTTATATCGATCCGTAAAGAATTGACCGGTAATAAAGTTTGATTACTTTCTCGATTACGTTCAGTTAGTTTGTTTTACTGTGCGAACTTTTTCCCATACACATGTGTACATAGGGTAAGTTTCAAGTTATTGAACAGTTCTACATTTTTGGTAGTATGAAAGTACGTATATAATAAATAATAATAAACTTTTCTTTATTTAACTTTTAAATGATAATTATTAAATATTTTCCTTTTATATGGTCAAATAACTTGGAACTTACAGCTTTGTAGCAACTTGAATTTTCCTTAGCCAACCAAAATCACTGAAATACGTATTACAGAAGTATATCCCATATTATTGCAAAGAAGCCTTCAAATACACTTGCCAATTAATAATATCAAATTTAAGATGAAGAATCCAATAGATTGTACGTAAATAATATCATAGAAAATAACTAACTGACAGCTTAAATCGCGAAGACAACGAATCGTCATTTTTGTGTATCAAATTACCACTCAAAGTCAATAAAAATATCATATGTGTTTCCGCTCCAATTTTCATCTACTAAATAAATTTAAAAAAGTTAACCATCGATAGATCGCTCGGAAACTTTCTATAAAGTCTTAGATGAAGTGATAAATAAAAGTTTAGACTTAACTTCTTTTGTCGATAGAAGATAATTTACCTGATAAACAGAGAGAGAGAGAGATATAAAGGAATTATTCGCTCCAGAGTATAAAAGCTCCAGGGACCCATTATAATAGGCTTCTTTATTAATAAATAAAGCCGGAGAAACTTCCCTATGGGCTCTTATTCAATTAATTTGATCATAAAAACGAGAATAGTGACTCAGTATTGGAAGGTATTCCTTTTATCTGTCAACCAACAGGATTTCTTCTCAAGAATAGTTTCATAGGAAAATATTTTCCTCTTTTATTCCAAAATATTAAACTTGAAAAGAAGGTTTTATAATATTAGATTTATTATTTTAATTTGTGGATCTTTCATTTATTAATAAATCTTATTTTCAGATCTCAAACTAAACTTTACCAATAGTACAATCATTGAATATATAATACTTTGCTCAGTTGTCATTACATAGTTCTTTCCAACTCAATGACATAGACTAAAATGCCAACGAAATGCCGTCGTCGATTCGTTGACAGACAAGAGAAAAGCTCCAGTAGTGAGGACGATGATTTGAAGACTCAAATACCAAAGCGCAGATCGTTACCTGCGCTACGAACAGAAAAGAGACTATCATCATCAGTTCGGCATCGCCAGCCCTCTAAAATGGACACTCCGATCACCAACTACGAAATCTTCATGTCTTCGCTGCCTCTGATCCTACCATTGGTACTGCTCTGCCCCTTCATTGGCATGCTATTGGGAGTGGTTGGCTGAACAATGTCACGTCTATCGAACATTGGATCAAGAGCTGCTAGTCTGCGATCTGTCCATAAGAAGATACACACCCCTAACTTAGCTCCTAATTTGGAAAATACATCAAACTGTTCATCTTGCACTACTACTAACAGACTATTGAGTTCGAGCAGTGAGAGTGATGAAACTTGTAGTGATAGTGTTACTATAACAGTCAATATATCTGATGCTAGTGATGAAAATACTGTTAGCTCTTTTTGTATGGTGACAGAAAACTCCTCTGATAGCCACTGTATTCCGTCTGAATTGTTATTAAAACCAACCTCTGAACAAAATATCCGGCGAAGAAGTGCACCTGGTGGGCAAGATCAGAACCGTAACTTATTTCTCATTTCTAAGAATAGTAATTCATATTCTGCTAATAGCGCACCACCCTCTCCTGTTCGAATAATTCACAGGAGAAGTGAGGAAGTGTTTCCCTGTCACGACTATCAAACTCAAGACACAAGTCTAGAAGAATCTTTGTCACGATTCTTCTGCAATCACGACGGTGAATGTAACTTCGGAACCTGCTTACCCATCGGCTACAGAAAGAGACATCAAAAACAATCTGATAGTTACTCAAAGTCAAAGAAGAACGATATTAATCAGCAAGAAAGTATCTCTTCAGACTGTAGTTCAGTACTCGCACCAACTGAATCCTCCTCCAGTAATTCTTCTGCACGATTTCGAAGGAGTTCTTTCTCCATTTCGACTGCCTCTACTTCGGTTTCCTTCGAAATAACAGAAGAGGAGGAGGATCGAAGTCTTCTAGAGTCTTTATCTGCTTCACCGGTGCAGTTTTTCCTATCTCTCAAGGGGCACTTCCTGAAGGTAAATGTCTCAATCTATTATAGAACTATTCAGCACGATTCAAATGTCATGTGACAGCCTGATGCTTACATTAATCATCTATGTGCATACTATTGATTTAAATAACTATATCATCACTAATATTAACCCTTAACGATCGAAGTTTGCTATTTTGTGTGATTATACGGTTGGAAGACTTTTATATTGATAGAAATATTATTTTTATGTTTAATGTTGTGAATACAAAGGAAATTCATCTCAGTGATAGTATTGCAAATGCTATTTTACGAGAGATATTTTCTAATAATGAAAAACCTTTATTTAATTTCTATTTGCAGTCAACATAAATATTTAAATAATAATTAACATCGAGTGCTAAGGCTTAAAAACGACTCCTACTAGTATTTCTATCTCAAAATTTAATCTTTTATTTGAAATTCATACATTGAGTACGTATTTTTATTTTTTTTTTAATATTTTTGAAGAACCAACGGTTTTTGTATACCGAGTTTGGGCGCAAAATTGAAACACCTTGCAGCTATTCCGTGGAATCAGGATTTATGGATTTGTGACAATCTCGACAAACAGTTTCTATGGAGACTGGATTTTGTCGGTGTTCTTTGAGTCCTTCGTCGATTTTAGGAGCCATGATTTTGCGATTCAGATTTAGAACAATTCGATTTACAGTCTGAGTCTCTCTCACACTACTGTGACTTTCAACCAGACCCGTACTTTTCTAAAGACGTTTTTCCTTCTCTTTCGAATATTCTCATTACTTTTGAGACATGGGCTTTCGAAACGCCAAACATTCGGTCAGTTTCTGTTGCTACTGTAAGTACCAACAATTAGCTTTCTAAAAAATTCTAAAAAAAGTTGTTATAGAACCATTTTTTTAAATATCTGTAAAAAACAGCTATTTTAAATTACCATTAAACGTTTGAACTAAACAAACAACACTAAAACAAACTAAGATTTACTTGATGATGATATCTTCAAAGATTATGCTGTCAAATTGTCGTGTGTATTCATTTTTTTGTTTAACCCCTGAGTGTGTTCAGTAGAATTAGCGTATAGTGGTTTACTATGTTTCAGACTAACTAATGCTTGGCTGAGTACCTGAATGTAGGTCTTCTTAATTAACCGGCCTACAATTTTCAACGCTTTGATGAATTAGTTGATGAATAGAATCAAAATGCAAATTTCATGGTATAGTAACTTGAATAGATTAGTAAGCTATAAAATAGATATTAGTCGAAGAAAAACAATTTCTGTGAAAAGCACTTAAATATCCGAGATTAAAATGTTTTGAATTAAATATATTATATCATGAAAAAACATAAACTTTCTTACTCTATTCTATCAATTTATTTTTATCCTTCATCTTGTTGTAAATTTTCACTCCCGATGAATCTTTCTTTTCCATAATGGAAGACATTGTACGCGACATCGTAACTCAAAATTTAGCGCTGTTTCTTTCAAAGGATGACGTCATTAGTTTATAAAGTATCATTGGCGTGAAAGCAAAATAGGGCGTGAAAAGGCAAAAGAGGGCGTGAAAAGGCACAAGAGGGCGTGAAAAGGCAAAAGAGGGCGTGAAAAGGCAAAAGAGGGCGTGAAAAGGCAAAACAGGGCGTGAAAAGGCAAAACAGGGCGTGAAAAGGCAAAACAGGGCGTGAAAAGGCAAAAGAGGACGTGAAAAGGCAGAAAAGGCAAAGACATCCTACTCACCGTTTGTTCTTTCCCTAAGCCTTCCTGAGCCTAACTGATGCAATATATCGTCAGATTTTGGAAGATCAAGGCACTACTTTGTTTGTAGAACCTCTGCATGTGTTTTTATGAGGAAATAAGTAATATGTCTATTTAATAATCACACATCCTTCTGCTAATATTAGGTAAAGATTGGTACTAAGGTAAAGATTGGTACTGAGATAAAGATTGGTACTAAGGTAAAGATTGGTACTAAGGTAAAGATTGGTACTAAGGTAAAGATGGTACTAAGGTAAAGATTGGTACTAAGGTAAAGATTGGTACTAAGGTAAAGATTGGTACTAAGATAAAGATTGGTACTAAGGTAAAGATTGGTACTAAGATAAAGATTGGTACTAAGGTAAAGATTGGTACTAAGGTAAAGATTGGTACTAAGGTAAAGATTGGTACTAAGATAAAGATTGGTACTAAGGTAAAGATTGGTACTAAGGTAAAGATTGGTACTAAGGTAAAGATTGGTACTAAGGTAAAGATTGGTACTAAGGTAAAGATTGGTACTAAGGTAAAGATTGGTACTAAGGTAAAGATTGGTACTAAGGTAAAGATTGGTACTAAGGTAAAGATTGGTACTAAGGTAAAGATTGGTACTAAGGTAAAGATTGGTACTAAGGTAAAGATTGGTACTAAGGTAAAGATTGGTACTAAGGTAAAGATTGGTACTAAGGTAAAGATTGGTACTAAGGTAAAGATTGGTACTAAGGTAAAGATTGGTACTAAGAGATGTAAAAGATTGGTACTAAGGTAAAGATTGGTACTAAGGTAAAGATTGGTACTAAGGTAAAGATTGGTACTAAGGTAAAGATTGGTACTAAGGTAAAGATTGGTACTAAGGTAAAGATTGGTACTAAGGTAAAGATTGGTACTGAGATAAAGATTGGCACTAAGG